>JBBMOL010001902.1:0-31024 GCA_037954665.1 Laguncularia racemosa
CGCACAACCGATAAGCGGAGAAATCCTCTCTGAAATGTATTTGTAATTATGAAAAAAACAAACCCAACAGTCAAAAAAGGGTTTAAATTATACCCCCCTAAAAATCTAAAAGGAAAAAACTAAGTGTACACGGGAAAAAAATAATGAAATACACGCTATAACTTATCGCATACAGGGCCGGCCCTAGGCGTTTTTTCGGGCATGTGGCGAGCCAGAACACGACCAAAGGCCTTTTGGGTTTTGGGCAGGGACAGCGCATACAGGGTTGCATAAAAGGCCGGCCAAGACCATGTAAGCTCTGTGAGGATCCTGCAAACAAAAAACGCCTGTCTCTGGCCGTGCCGGACCCGTGTGAAAACGTGTCCCTACGATGTCCGCATCAAATGTTTAGAGTATGGGGGGCTTAACGATGTTTTCTAAAGGAAAAATTGGGAGTATTAGCAAGTGCAGATCAAAATGTGTACTAGTGAGAACTGCTTATATATCTAATGAAGAATTGACATTACAAAAATTTTATGAGGTAAATGAGATGGGGAAAAAGGGAAAAGTATCTAAAATGGACCAACACTGTAGTGATGGGTGAATATTTTGGAGAATCGTGTTTTGATTTTTTGAGAAAATTCGATAGAGTAACAATGTTTTTCCAAAAAAGATTCCCCTTTTAAATAAGAAAACATGAGATATTATAGAATTTTGCTATGAGTTTCGTCCGTTGAATGGGATAACATCAAAATTTTAAGTAAATGAGCTCATATAGGGGCTTTTCAGGGTTTTGAGGCCCCATTAATGGCCTCGAATCTAGCCTTATTGAGAAAGGTTAGTGGGGACTAACTGATCTAACATCTTCCCCAATTTTCACCACCCAAATTTCTCTAAATCTTCCCAAAACACATGTTTCACTCTCGGCCCCTATCACTTGGGCCCAAAAGATTAAATCATTAAAAATCAAGCCAAAAACCACGAATTGAATTTAGCCGTTTTTATTTTTCGCTTTGGCAAAGTCATTGAATGAACTTTAAGGGGTTATTCATAAAAAGCCCTTTTAAAATAGCTAGAAATTTCTGGTGCATGTAGGCTGTGGAATAGCTACATTCGTCGAACTTTTTGCACGATTTAAAAATTTCAAGAGCTTAGTACCAAAATTTTCATATAATTTTTTTTTCTCTCAATGCGCTTACTTACAACATCATTTAATTACGCGTGTCGCCTTTATCCAATAAAAAAATAAAATTGCCTGAGATTGAAGTATGAATCACTTGGGGGGGTATAAGTATAAAATTTGCTCACAATAACTTTAAAAATTGAGAGTTTAAATTAGAGAGAGCCAATAACATGATATATTTTGAAATTTGCCCTCAGTTCTTAAAAGTGTCTGGCAACATATACGAGGGTTAGAGGCAAGTTTAACTAACATATTAAAACAACAATGAAAGTAGTGAACTTAGATGCAAAGATTGTAATAATTGGAGAAAAGCACCAAAAGGCAAGAAAAAAGAGTCTAAATTATTAAAAATTTTTGAGACAGCAAGTGTCAATGTGACAATCTTAAAAGCATAAAGGGCACACTTAACTTTTAAAAATAATCAACAGAGTAAGGGATCTGAAATTGAAGGTATTTTTTTTTTTTTTTTACAGATGAATAAAAAAGAAAGATGAAGTTAGAAGGAAATTTACTAGACAAAAATAATAATCAAATACCCTTCCAAATAAAGATTGCTTTTTTACTCACTACCTAGTAGGTTATGAAAACATACAAATTTGATGCTTAAAAATGGATAAATGACAAAGTGGTTTAATCCAACCAGAGAAACTAAAAAGGTTTCCAAACTTCACTCAAGCAAAAAGTTATACCCTTTTTTAAAATTTGGAAAAGGCAAATCATAATTTCTCTCTCCTCTCCTCTTTTAATAATTTAGTAACTATAGGGTTTTAAAAACATAGCAATTTCATCCTCATGAAAATATAAATGGCAATGTGCCTTGATCCAATTAAGTAGATTTAAATCAATCTTTTTTTTTTATATAAATTATGGGTTTCATAAATTTACTTGAGAAAAAAGTATGATCCTTAAAGAAAAAAAATTGAAAAATTTTATTAATTTTCTTTTTTTTTTGTATACATAAGAAAATGGATAACTCTAAAAACAAGGGACAAGTTTAAAAGCCAGTGAAAAGATACAAATCATGCCAACATCTTGGGTTTAAACCTATAGCAAGACACAGGCAAGGCTTTTGGAAAGACACACCATGATACAGTACACGTCCTGGGTTCTCCTACATTCTTCCGCGCTCCCTCCCCAGTTTTTTTTTTTTTTTTTTTTTCTTCCACACCAAATTCGCAAGTTTGGGGTTTTTCTTAATTTCTTTTATAAGATAATTTCAACACTGTGTTGTGACTTATTCAGCCCAACGAATTTAGGCCCAAAGTTTCAACACAACGTATTTTTGTTTTTCCCTTTTTTCGACAAGAAAAAATTCGGTGATGGAAGGAAGTCGGGGGATTGGCGCATGTTTGACGCTAGCCCTCTTTCGAAGTCCCTTTTACCCTTTCCAACATTTTTGTTTTTTCCCTTTTCGACCCTTTTTTCTAACCGATTCAATTTTTTTCAGACCCATCCACACACTACACCTGCTTCATACCGTCGCTTATCTTCATTTCTTCCATTTCACTTCTTGAGTTTCTCTTCCCTTCTTCATTGTTATTTTAATTTTCCCATTTTAAAAACAGATATAGAAATTTAATCATATCGGCACAAAGTGAAAAAATTTTTTTACATCCCTCCAGCCTTCAAACAAATAGGTTCCTTTCGGGGGAGAATAAGTTACCTCTTTTAGGGTTTGGTGCTTCTAAACCAACTCACTCAAAATAGATGGTGTATTTCTGTAGTTGTGACGGGTTTTAGGACCCCGTAGTACTCCTATTTATAACTCTTTCCATAAATGATTATTCCAAAAAATTAGGATTTTTTTGGGAACAATTTTTCCGAGTATGGAAATATTATTATTCCTGATTTAGTGGATTTATTATTCCCGATTTAGTGGGAAATATTTTTTCCCTTTATTAGGGTTCATGGACCTATCTAGGGGTTATTTTTTCCAATAAAAAAAGAAAGAGAATACCAACTTTCTCCCACTTGGTCCTGTATTCCATAATTTATCTTAATGAGAAACAAAATTTCTTTAAATCATGGTGATAGGCCCTCAAATGACGAGTATTATCCCCCCATGTATTACAATGCATTGTGCTTTCAATCTTTAAAACTTGATGAAAAACCCGAGTTATTCTAGGTTCAACTTAATGATATTCTCAAAAAAAATAAAAAAACAAATTGTACAAAAGGGCTAAATAAAAACATCAACTAAAAGATTTTTTTTAAAATTAAACAAAAAAAAAAATATTTTATGGAACCAAGTCCCATTCTCATCACATGATCCTTAAAACTCTTTAGTTGCATCCTTTATTTAAAGGATCAGCTATCTTTAACTCAGTGCTAATTGCCATGACCACTTTTTTTTTCCCTTAAAACACGTTCTCTTTGGGCAAGACTTGATGTCTAGTTTACTTCGACACCACTCTTATTGCTTAGCCATAAATACAGCGCAAATTTATCACAGTACAATCTTAATGGCCTAAAATAGAGTCACAATACTTAACCCAATAAAAAAACTCTTTAACCATACACCATGGAGGTACCTCAAAGCAGAATGAACTCGCCCCCATCGTGGAATAGCAGAAAGGTCTCTTTGCACTTCTCCAAGAATGGCCCCACTGCAAACATAAAAAACAAAACAGATTATTTACGTGAATCAACACAGCCAAAAAATCCGAAACGGCCCCAAAAACCCTCCAGATTATGGGTTCGTAAAATATAAGGCAAAACTCTTTGCCCTTGAAGGACCTCTTTACCTTTTTTGCAGCTCCCCAGTGGTCAATCCCTGGGTTACCTGAATCTTCCTAGTACCCCAACAGCAAAGCAATGCAGGTCGGGTAAAAACCTGACTACATCAGGCTTCCAACACTGAAGCAATGGGATGTTTCTCTTTTTGTTCCTCCCAAAGCTCTTTTTTTGGGACACTAACAAAGTTGAATTTATCACCCTTTAAAATGGGTGCTACACTTGGTGAACAATCTTTCATCCAAATCTCTCTAAAATTTTATTATATAGTTTTTTGAGACAACCAAAACCTTGATCTATCCCTATGGATCTAATGCCAAAAAAATAAATGCCCACCCAATCCTTCATATCAAAGTTTTTTGGGAAAAAATTTTTTTCCCCTCATATAGAAACCCCCCTTATTTTTAGTTGCAAGTAAAATATCATCCACTTTAACAAGAAAAAAATTTTACCCCACGCCCTTTTTGGTAATACATTGTCCATCATGTTTTTTCAAACCCAAAATGAAGATGAATCATGGAATTCAAATACCATTGACGGAGGCTTGTTTTAAATCCATATATAGTTTTAAATTAAGCTTGAAAACCAAGTGCTCACCTTCACAGAAAAAATCCTTCAGTTTTTTTCATGTAAACCTCTTCCCAAATTTCCCCTTTAAAAAGCCTTTTCACATCCTTTTGGGTGCAACTAAAAAACAAAGTTCAACCAAAGCATCATTATACGAAGGGAATCTTTCTTAAAAACAGGAGAAAATTCTCTTATAACAATTCCTTTCCCCTTTGAGTGAATCCTTAGCAACGAGTCTTGTTTTAATATCTCTCAATTTTTGCCTTTGAGCTTTCTTAGTTTTGAAGCCCCTTTTTACATCCAATGGCTTTACCCCATCGGCAACTTGACAGATCCAGACCCCTTTTAGATGCCCGAATCCATCCATCTTTCAGGATTATCCCACAATTCGAATCCTTAGAACCAGGGCCTTGAAAACGACTCAGGTCATTTTCGGCCCCAAAATTTTGAAAGTCACATTCTTGTGATAAAAAAACATAACACTGGGAATTGCTGTTTTCCTTACTCTATAGATCTTCTCAAGCAACAACATTTTCCTGAAGGGCGGGAAACATATCTTTTCAGCAGGCTGTTCAACAGCTTCGGGTACTGTTGAACTTCAACATCTACTGAATTGGGATTGACAGCTTGTGGACCTTGGGGAGACAAAATTTTTCAACACGCATTTGTGCTGGAGGCGTGTTTTTAACAACAATCATCCACTGCCCGGGCTCTTTTTGGGGCATCTGAATGGCTTTTCTAAAAAACCAATGTCTTGAGATCGAACGCTCCCACTGAAAAAATCTTCCAAAAAATTTTTGCATTTCTTGATTCCACAAACCAAGACTATGAAGGGACAATAAAATCGTACCCTTCCCTTTCGGCTATCCTACAAAATACCCCTAATACCCTTGGGTCCAATTCTTCTCATGTGGATTGTAACTCTTACTTCAGACGACATCCCCAAACGCGTACATGTCGCAAACCGGGTTTTTCCCCACCTTTGAATTTTCAAATGGCGTCCCTTTGGACAGCCTTGGTTTGGAACTAGGTTTAATATGTCCCAAAAACTTTTAAAGCTTCATCCAAAGAATTAGGAACTTTGAGTTTGCAAGATATCCGCCCCATGCCCAAAATGTTGGTTTTCCTTTCGTACCCATTTGGTTGGAAAGAGGTAAATGTATTGGAAAAAATATTTTTTGAAAAGAAAGAAAAAATGGAATGTTGTATTTTTGTAATCTAATAGTATTTTCCGCCTCTATCAATCTCACGATTTTAAAGTTTTCCACATTGTTTTTCACTTCTGTTTTAAAATCCCTTTAAAACATCAATGCTTCTTTCTTTTTATTAAGAAAGTAGGATACATAAATCATGAGTAATCATCTTAAAAAAGAACAAAAATTTTTACGGACGCATCCATTCGGACTACAAATTTTTTGTAGTATGTTTTCCAAAAATTTTCAAACCCTTTTTGGGCCCCCTTTTTTCGACTTGTTATTTTTTTTTCCCTTAATACAAATTATACAAGTCTCAAAAACAAAAAAACTAAAGCACTAAGTACCCCATCATTTACTAACCTCTTAATTCTATTAATGGAGATAACCAAACCCCGATGCCATAACAAGAGGATTTTCCCCATCCATAACACATGTTTTGTGCCAAACCCCTTTATGAACACAAAAAGTATGGTTATCACATTTTGTAAACTAAGAAGAAAAAAACCACAGACAAAATACCACACCAATAACATCAGATTTATAAAACAAATTAAACCTGATCCGAAAAGTTAAAGGAAAAACCATCGATCAAATCGGAAAATGAAATTAAATTCCTAAGTCCTAGGAATAAAAAATTCCTTTTTTAATGCAAAATGTAACCCTACTTAAAACTAAACTGCCGCCCAACACTTCCACATGTGAGGGCATCTTTTTGCCCAATAATGCTACGCTCATTCCCCCTAGATTTCGCAGGGTTTTTTAAACCTGCAATGAAGGTCACATGGATTGGGAAAGAATCAATCCACCATGTTTATGATTAACAACAACAATCGTTTCATAATAAACAAGTAAAGTTGAGTACCTTTCTTATCAACCACGCATGAACTTGGTGCAGGTTTCTTCATGTCCCTTTCTTTTTTCAGAAAAAGCACACAACTTCCCTTTTTAATGTCCTTTTTGGGAGGGGTTTTACTTTCCCTTGTCCTTTGGGTTGATCCCCTCCTTTTTCTCTTCCCATGAGTATAAATTCACATTTTCTTTTTTCCCTTTTCCCCTATAATTTGTCTCCCTCTTCCTAAACACATGATCAATAATTCATTGATTAACCTTATCCTTATTGTGTTATAATTCTTTAAAAGGGGCCCTACTGTTTAGGTAAATGCAAAAAATGTATGAACAAGGGAAAACTCTGATAACTCAACCTCCAATGCCTTCAATTCGCCGCAAAATCCCCATGCGCATGAATGATCACGCACCCCTAACATGGTGAGTCTTTAAATTGAAAGCTCATAATTAGGTGCTGGGCCCTTGCCTTGCTGAAGTAGCAAATTGCTCATCAATGGCCTTCAGCAAATCTTGGGCCCTTTGATATTGCCCGACAGAGCTCTGAAAGAGAAAAAAAAAATTTTTGTCTTTTTGAACAAACATAGGCATTGGACGCTCCCATTTTTCATAAAACTTTTTGCATCTAAGTGCTAGTTTCTGTTACTGTAGGGGGCTCTTCTTTCCTTATAGCAAATCAATGCCCTCCTCCCAAATGAAGGAGAACCCTCTCCTTTTAAACCTTAATTTTTCCCCTTTGAGTCGGGAAAAATCACACGCATATCAAAAATTGACAGGTTGAATTTCTCAATAATTAAATGAACAGCTCAAAATTTGAGGGTAACAAATATAACATGCTTTACCCAAAGAAAATCAGAAAAAAATGAATCTAGTGACATAAACTTTCCTGTGGGCTAAATTTTAATTCAATTAATTCTACTTTTAAAACTATTATCAGATAAAGGAAACTAGTGACATAAAACTTGCCTGTGGGCTAAGTTCAAAATTTAATTAGTTTTACTTAAGACTTATTATCATGATAAATGTGAATCTATGACATAAAAAATTGCCTGTGGGGTAAAGTTTTAAACAATTAGATTCTTCTTTTAAACCTTACAATAAAATATCAAATTATGTTCCCTTTTCTAATTCCAAAGTAAATTAAAAATATAATTTGATATTTTGTCTACACAATATTTAAAATCAAAATTTATCCTAATAATCCCATAATTTTAATCAATTTAAAGGGGTTTGGATTCCCCAAACATTTAAAAAATTAAAAGGTCACTTAATCATTAACTAAATCCCCTTTGCTAAAGGCCGCCGTGTCTCCACAGATTCCTCCCAAAAAAACACATGGTTTTAAGGCACGGCCAACAGGCCGGGTTTTTATAAAAAACAAATATGTTTCCAAAATACACGGCCAAAACACGGGTCCAAACCGGGCCCGGGACAACAGATTCTTTCCCGAAGCCCCACGGGAAGTGGCACTTCTCCAGGCACGCCCTTTTACAACTTTTTCTTCCAAAGCGACACGGCCGAGGCACGGCCGGTTACAACAGTTATGCTTCCAAACTGACACGGGCCCAACACGGCCCCCGCACGGCCGTTTACAACAGTTTGCTTCCAAAGCGACCGGGCCAAGGGACGGGCCCCCACGCCCGGGTTTCAACAGATATTCCCCGTGTAACAAAAAAACCAAAGCAATATATTATGAATATATTTCTAACATTTTTATATTTCTAATCAACATTTCAAGTATAATGGCAAAAACCCTAAATACAACATGACTGCCCAAAAACAAATTTAAGTTCAAACATGCAAAGGAATTAATTCCCTTTTAAAAAATTTTATTTATTGACAAATGCAAATAATTTTAATATAAAATTTTTCTCTAAAAGTCATACTTTTCATTTCAACATAATACTAAAATAAAATTTCAAACCTTAACGATTTCAATCTCAAAAATTAAAAACACCCCTAAGCAGACAAATAAAAAACCAAAGCCAAAACCCCCAGAATTAATGGGGAAGGGAGAGGCGTTAAGGGCTCGATACCAAATTTTTAAAATACATATAGAAACTTAATCATTGCGGGACGGGAAATGAAAAAATCCTTTTCATCCCTACCATTTCAAACAAATAGGTTCCTGTTCGGTAGAAATAAGTTACGCCCCGGTTACGGTTGGTACTTCTAAACCTTAACTCACTCAATATAATGGTGTATTTCTGTAGTTGTGAGCAGGATTTGGGACCCGTAGTACTCCTTTTATAACCATTCCACAATGATTTTTTTCCACAAAAATTTGGGTTTTTTTGGAACATATCTTTCCTGATAATGGGGTGTATTTTTATTCCTATTTTGTGGGTTTATTATTCTGATTTATAGGAAATATTTTTCCTTTTTTTTTGGGATTCATGGACCAATCTAGAGGTTATTGTTTTCAATAAAAAAAGAAAGAGAAAACCCAAAATTCCACGCACCCATTTTTATACACCCCAACTTTGCTTCAATGGCAGTATGGAAAAACCCCATGTCGCACAACCTGTCACTTGTGTTTTTTTTTTTCATTTTGGGGGGCATTCTGTTTGGTTTGCAGCATAGAAAGACACTGATAGTTGTATTGCCCCCTGGACCGAGTTTGTTCTTTACGCAAACATTTTTGGGTGTTGAAGACCTTGTTGGTTTAGTCATCATTTTTATACCATAGCAAAAAACTACAACGGGAAAGAGAGGAATGATAGTGAATGTTGGAAAATCTAGAGCTCAAGCACAGAATCTGAGGGTGAAGGTTTTTTTTTTTTTTGTCTTGATCATGCAGACAATCATTTTCTGCCCAAAAAAAGCAATCTGTTTAAACACTTTTAAAAGCTTTAAATTTGCTGTCGTAACAATAAAATTTTTCTATTCTTACAAAATGGTAACTTTGGCGACCAACTCTTTCCCTCCTTTTTTATTTTTTTTTTCGTAAAATAGCTTACTCCAGGACCTATAACATGTCATTTTGCACAAACATCACTACCCTTTTATTTTTTAAGAAAGCATATGAAATCAAGGGAAAAAATTTATAGGGTTAGACCAACAACGATTTTTGAAAGAAGCTTTGTCGGGGAGACCAATCAAGCTGAGCCGAAAAACTTTGAGCACTATTTGAATAAGTCCAAACCATGGCTATTCAGCTCTAGTGTACAAGGGTACTGGTACTTTTTATTGTGTTTAGCCTCTTCAAGTTTGATGATGCGAAGTTAATGTTAGAGACTCAAAACCAAGGTCGATTGACTGAATGCGAAGTTAATGTTTAGAGTCTCAAAACCAAGGTTGATTGACTGAAATGCAGCATTGCTTGAGGTGAGTGCACAATGAAATATCAACCGATATGTTTCACATGCATTTTGAATCTGGCTTTAACATTGCTTTATTTAGTACTTGTTGTCATTAGAAAATGTATGTGTGCATATCCAGTGATAAGACTTATCCAATATATAATTTGGTGATGAATATTCATTTCTAATTGATTTAGCTCAATTCTTTGGTTGTCCATGACAACTTTTCCTTTTCTTTGGTGATTGTTATTAAGTTTTTGCTATTGCTGATTTCCAGTGGAAAGGAGACCGAGTTCCATATTGAGCCTGAAATGACTCTAGAAGCTTATGATGGCTGCCAATGATCTGCATTCATGAGGAGGATGGGGGCCTTTTATTGTGGGTGACCTTTAGTTAGCACAACACATTGACACAGCTGTATGTTTAAAACATTACTGCTATTCTAGGTCCAATCTATAACAAGATGAACTACAAGACACTGGATTCTCTTCGTGTTGTTCCTCCTTTGTTTGATTTTCTCTATGTTGTTGCTCATGACACTGAAAGGATCAAACTTAAGTACTAATGCAGGAAGGAGTCCAAAGCCCCATTTGTATAAAGAGCTAGAAGGGACTAGAATAGTGATATCAGTTCTCTCTCTCTCTCTCTCTTTTTTCTTTTTTTGAGCTGCAGCTAATGGAAATGGCGAGCCAAGTCAAGATGCACAATACTAAGCTTGAGCTTGACTCTGACAAGCTTGTCTGCTGGTTTAAGGTCATTTGGGGTCATTTTTATTATGATAAAAATTTTATTCTCTAACTAAAATCCTAAAATTGACTCGGCAATCAGAATTGAGCTTGATCAGGTTCACTAGCTTATTGAGTCTCTTATGAAACTTAGTGTAATTCAATAAAACTGCCACTAATAGCTCACGCTTGACTCGACTACAGTTGAACAAAGTCGAAAAAAATGCAACATATGAGTAAATTTAGTTTATTTATACACTAATTATAGCTAATTGATGATCGATATGTTGCTGGCCTTTTTTGGTGTCGTTTGTTTGATCTTCCCAAGCGATCCTTTGAGCGGAACACTAGAAACCGCTATAGATTATATCTATATGTAATGTTAATGGGGCATTTTTTTTCTATAGAATTTATATATTTCATTCACAACATCGTGCTACCTTACAAGTGGACAGAGGCATAGCTTTTTAGAGGCTAGTTGAAGAGTTGGACTTATGTGAGCGGGGAAAGGGTTGTTTGTAACATTTTCTGCTCCACTTTCCCTGAAATAGTACTAAATGCCTAAGGTTGATGCTTATAAATCCTTGGGTGATGCTAGAACATATGTATAAGGAGTGAAAAAAAAAAAAAAACACTATATTTTTACCTGCTATGGATAATTTATTCTGCAAATTTTATTGCTGCCAGTTCTTTGGCTAAATAGTAATGATTCCTTGTGTAAAGAAAAAAATAAATAAAAACCATTTATTTAATCGATGAACAACTCAGTAATGATATTTAAGCCAGGTTGCTGGTTTGTTGTGGAAAAAAAAAAAAATGCTAAACCGATTGCCAAGAGGACTCCCCAATAAGGAACCTACAACTGTCCACCAAATCCTTCACAACCAGCCATGGCAAAGGGTTACCATTTTCAACTGTATTGTATAAAACCACCATTGAGGGAAAAGGATCATAGTTTTTCTTCATTTAACTTGTATGCACATCATCAAAATTTTTCTTGGAAAGCTGCTTTTTGCCGTTGCCTTCCATGGAGGGGCGCAACATGAGGTACTGTGGATGTCAATGTTTGCAAAGCTTAAGCCATAACGAAAGCAAAGAAGATACTCATATAAATTTTGTTGTAATTATCGTAACCTTCTTGATAGAACTTGCATCAATAAGATCTAGTGAAACATCGTAAGTTTATCCATTTGCATAAAAAACATCTGGTGAGAAAATGGGGAACCGCTTGGCTTCATAGCTTTTTGGGCCCCAAAAGATGATTGGTTTTTAGTATGTAAAGCACGAAAGAAGAAGCCCGCCATAACGTTTATGATGGCAAATCCTGGGGTGGGTAATGGTGACCCAAGAACCCAGCTACGGTTGACCAATCCAGGGCAAATAACCAACACCATGAAATTTTAGGCCAGAGCCAATTTTTTGAGCTACCATTGAGTCCTTCCATATCCAGCACACAAAGGAAGGGCTTGAATGGAGGGGAAAAAAAAAAAAAATAGTTGGGTACAATATATAAGCAAAGCTTGATATGAACACCACAAGAAAGGATTGTAATCTCGTCAAACCGCCTTTTAGGCCTACTCTCCACCTCGTGTAATCCCCGAAAGAGGGAGACTTGCACAAGTGTTGCAGGACAATAAGGCTTCTGGAAACAGGAATCTAGTACTAAGAGAAGCTAGGGAATCTCAAGATTTATGGCAAAGTTTCGAAAATCCTACCGATACATTTATCCCAGGGATGATATGGGGAGAGAACGTAAGTTAACTTTTTTGGAATACACTTGATGATCCTAAACTTGGAAAGTTCACTTTCCAGGGTATCCGGATAGAGAAATCAAAAATATGATCCAGAACAGGACACATCACTCTCTTATTGAAAAGTGTAGTCTACGGAAAGCTCCAGGAAACGGAGACATATCACTATGATCTCATGCCTGCTGTCGAAGTCTAGTTGCAGTTCACCAAGTAATCCTAACAAATAACATTTCCAGATTATACAATTTTAAAACTACACATACACTAACTTGTAATGGCTTGGACGGGGCAAATACAGCTCTATTTACGGAATAATGATTCAGCCCCGGGGAATTTATACCAGCATCGGCCGAGAGATGTGTACAGAAACTTCAAGTATTTCTGGAAATTATGGAAGCCATATTAGTGAAAACAGGGTGCCCTGCAATTTGTTTACCAGGGCTTGAACCTACAACACCAGAAAAATGGAATTCAGGGGAATTTTCAGCCGGATGCACAAGAAAATCAGCCTTATGTAATATAACTGAGTCATCACTTTAAGAAATAAAAGCCGAAAGCCCCAAAGAAATTGAGGCCGAGTCTAAGGAGAAGTATAGGAAAAATTGCCTGAGTAGCTGTGTTTTGCGAGGTTTATTATTACCGTGTGACTCCTGCTCCTCGTGAAGGCCTTGGAGTTCAACATGCTGGACGTGGTCAAGTGATTTGAACAATATCGTTGATTTTGAGCAAATTGAAGATCGCTACAATCTCAATGTCCGCGTGGCATCTACAATAGGGATCCAATAATGAGAAGCTGCAGATTTGTGGGACTAACATTTTTTCCATATCCTCTAAGCACAGGAGAAAGCTGTGAAATTGGATTTCACCCGCCCAATTGTGCTTCCAGTAGTGATTGTGCTGATTGGCCCGGTACAACTTGCAATATAGCCAGTATGCCACTGAAAGCCAATCCCTCTTGGATCCTTCTATTCCCAATTGGTGCTTCAATTGAGACACAAATGCCATCCGGAAAAATCCTTCGTGAAGAAGAAGCCTTTTAATTTTGATTGCTCTAGCTGCAATTGAAAATTCTCATCCTTATTGATGGTTTTTTGTTATTATAAAGAAGAAGACCAGAAAGCGAAAACAGGAAAGGCATTCGGGAGAATCCAGCATTCATTTATATGAAAGTGAGCAACAGATCAAAAAGTGTATAAGTTCAAATCAATTTCAAGAGGAAGATAAAAGGCATAGATCAACGAATGAATCTCACTCACACACAATTACAACTAAGGTTGCGCACAACCCGTAAAATGGAGAAAACTCTCTCTCGAAATGTATTTCCAATATAAAATAAAACATAACCCTAATATGTCTGACAAAAGAGTATATATACCCCTCCTTAAAATATCTAAACGAAAAAAAAAAAGAAAACCTAAGCGCACAGGGTCGAAGGCACGCCGTGCCTCAAAGCCGTATAATTCTGGGGATGCTCCTTTTCGAGAAACACGGCCGTGCCTCTAAGCCGTGTATGATTCTGTGAATGCTCCTGTTCGATACCCTACTCGAGACACGGCTGTGCGTCGGGCCGTGTGTAATACCCTGTTCGAATACACGGCCGTGCCTCGGGCCGTACGCAGGGGCCGTGCGCAGAGGCCCGTGCTTCAGGCCGTGTGCCCGTGTCCCCTTGTATCTCCATCTTTCCCTCTCCCACCAGAGAAGAACTCGACCCCGATTCTCTGCAGGATTATAACGCCTCATCGTCAGGGAAGAAAGGAAAGATATCAGCGACGTTGAATGTCTTAGAAATGCCCATAGTATTCGGTAAACCAACCACAAAAGCATTATCATTGATTTTTCTGCATAATCCGGTACAGACCATACTTCTTAGTTGAAGCTTGCTGTTTTTCCCCAACAGGGGAACCGCTCCTTGCTAAAATACCATAACTTAATCACCCACTGAAAACACTTGTCGCCTTCGATGTTTGTCAACTGCAGCTTTGTACTTAGCATTAGATTCCCTCAATTTTCGCACACACCTCAGCTGTAATGTTCTCCCAAACAAATCCGCTAGGTTTTTGGCTGCAAATGGGGAAACCCTCAGTACCCCTTGGAAGTTTGATCAAATCCACAGCATGGTTAGGAGAAATTGGTAAGACAAAAGAGAAGGGAGACTGCCTGTTGCCTGTGAACGCACTGTTATAAGCAAACTCCGCCTGAGCCAATGCCACATCCCATTGTTTGGGCTTCTCACCACAAAACTCCTAATTAGATTGCCCAAATTCGATTTGAGCTTCTGCCCTGACCATCCGTCTGTGGGTGAGCCGTGCTGCTATAGTTCAATGAGAATCAAACAGCGCCATAAAGTTCTCCAAAAGTGACTCAGGAATTTTTGACTCTGTCTGAAGTAATGGATTTGGGCACCCCATGGGGGCATACCACTTCTTTGAAGAACAACTTTGGCAATGACCTAAAGCATCAGCAACCTTCCGACACGGGATAAAATGGGCCATCTTGGAGAACCTGTCAACCACAACAAAAACAGAGTCAACGCCCCGTTGGTACGGGGCAATCCAAAGACAAAGTCCATGGACAAATCCTCCCATATTTTTATCAGGAACAGGAGCGGCGTGTAGGGGCCAGTGTTTTGGGTCTGGCCTTTGGACGTCTGGCATGTTATCACCTTTGTCACAATCCTCCCAACATCACGTCTCAAGTGTGGCCAGTAGTATTTAATCACTGACTACAGCAATAGCCCTTATCCCTTCCCAGATGACCTGCTAATCCACCCAATGTAAATCACGGATCAACTTCTCCCTCAAAGAAGACTCAGGAAACACAGTTGTTTTCCCCTCATTAATACCCATCAAAATAAGGAAATCACCGCAGGCTGTTTAGTTCGACACATCTCCCAAGTATTTTTAAAATCAGTGTCAGCCCTCATACAGGTCTTTCATATATTCAAATCCCACCACTTCATATGAAGTGTCACCAACAACTGGCTCGCCTACTCAAACTTTGGGCAACTTTATTGTATACTCCCGATTTATTTTTTCAGCTTAAACGGGAATTCTGAAAAAATTTTGTATCCATCTTGCATGCATATCTTTGCTAATCCTGGTCTGATTACTCAAGGTTTAAGGGCATCACAATCAAATATAACACGAATTCTTTGCCCACTAGGTAATGCTCCCAGTCCTAAAAGCAGCACAACTGAATAGAACTTTTGTCATACGTGGCCCAAAATTCGTCTAGACTCGCATAACTTCTCACTAAAGAAGGCAATGGGTCTCCTTTCCTAAGATAGTACCGCCCCTATTCCAACCCCACTTGCATCACAATCGATTTCCCAAACAACTTAATCAAAGTCAGGTAATGCAAGAACCGGTGCATTACACAACTTTTCTTCAATAACCCAAAACTACTTTCAGCTTCATCATTCCATTGAAATTTCCCTTTCTTCAGGCGCTCAGTCATAGGTGCAGCAATGGTACTGAAATGCTGAATAAACCGTTATAGAACTTGCCAACCCCAGGGAAAATCCTCAATTCACTCACTGTATTTAGGAATGGGTCATCCCTAATAGCTCTGACCTTCTCATCATCCACAGTAATCCCATCACCACTAATAACAAAACCCAAAAAAAGCAACCTCCTAGAGAGGAATATACACTTTTTCAAATTCACAAATAGCTTGTTCTCCCTCAGAACCTTCAACACCTCCCTCACATGCTTGATGTGTTCCTCCTCAGTTTTGCTATAAATCAGGATATCGTCGAAGTAGACTACTACAAACTGATCAGAAAAAGGTTTAAGTACCTATTCATTATACGCATGAAAGTGCTTGGGGCGTTGCTAAGGCCCAAAAGGGATGACCATCCATTCATACAGGGCCCCCCTTGGTTTTAAAAGCCGTCTTCCACTCATCTCTCGGTCGAAACCGAATCTGATGGTAGCCACTTCTCAAATCAATCTGTAAAAGAACATAGCCCCACTCAAACAATCTAACATGTCCTCCAACCTTGGTATTGGGAATTTGTAACCAATGTAATTTTATTGATCGCTCTGCTATCAACACACATACGCCAACTCCCATCTTTCTTTGGGTTAACAAGGCGGGCACCGCACAAGGACTCATGCCTCCCTGATGAATCCCCTTTTGGAGTAGTTCCTGCACCTTCCCCCGCAATATTTCTGTTTCTTTTGGACTCATTCTATAATGTGGGAGGTTAGGGAGACTAGCTCCTGGAATCAGATCAATGTGATATTGGATATCCCTCATGGGAGGCAATCCAAACAGGTAGCTCCTCAGATGTTATCTCCTTAAACTCCTCCAATAGCCCTTTACCCTTCAGGTAACTCCTGAGCACTATTCTGGCCCTTCCTCCACTGTCATCACCTGGCGAACAATTAGCGTATGGACTGTCTGGCCTCCTTAATTGCTTTCCCCCAAACTCCCTCTCAGATTGGGTGATAGTGAAAAGGAAAAGCCCTTCCACTTTAGAAGCTTTAGGGCAGTGTACACTTTTAAAAGTAGAAGGGGGAACTTTTTCCCCATCCTTCTCTAACTGGTAAACATTCCCCCTTCCTTCATGCTTGGGATCAACATCAAACTGCCAAGGCCGCCCAAAAAAAAGATGGCATGCATCCATATCCACAATGTCACAATAGACCTCATCCTATACTTCCCTATAGAGAAAGGTACCCTGCATGCTCGTTGACCCGATCTTTTCAGCTGCCTTTATCCACCCAATAGTGTATGGGTTCGGATGTTTTTTCAGTCGGCAAATTCCCAATACCGTTACCGTTTCTCTACCAATGATATTCTCGCAACTCCCATTGTCCACAATCAACTCAAACACCCACCATCAACAGTACATCTAGTGCGAAACAATTGATGTCTCTAGGTCTTCTCATCACACTTTGGTGCTAATATCAATTTTCTGATGACGTAGCCTCCTCATCATCCCCATAGCCATCATCACCATAATATTCATCTCCTCCATCCGGTTCACAACACACCTCATCATCCTCCTCTCTGTCAATAACATTGACTGGTCTCCTACTGGGGCATTCATTGGACCGATGGCCCGGTTGATTACACCTATACATTTTCCCATAACTGGTTTAGCATAGGGATTGTTCTGTTTAGGTGCTTCCCTAGTCCCAATGGCTTCCTGCTTATCCCTCTAAACATCTCTCTTATCATTAACCCCACCTTGTACTTCCTGGATAGCCTTCCCTTTGTCTGTACTTTTTGTGTTGAATCCATCATTCCTAAACCTTCTGTTACCCCCCTCAAACCTATTGGCCCTTCTCTGCAACATCATCTCTGCCCGAAGAGCCATGTTTTTCGCTTCATTGACATTGCGTAAAACGTGAACTCCTATCTTCTCCCTAATTTTGTAACTTCAGCCCATCTAGATATCTACCACCTGCTCCCTTCACTCTCCCTTAGATCGTCCTCTCAGCCAATCTCATGAATTCCGCCCATACTCATACATCGTTCTCTGACCCTGTCTACACTTCTGATATTGCTGAAATAGTATTGTTCGTAGTCAGGAGGGAAGAAATCCCTTTGAAACAATTGTTTCATCCTATACCACGTCTGCACCGGTTCTTACCCCTCTATATCGCCTATTCTGCAATCTCTCCCACCATGCTGAAGCCCCTCCTTTCAATCTACAAGCCACTAACTTCACCCTACATCTTCCGGCACTTCCAATATCAAAGAAACGGCCTACCCTGCCAACCAATCTAATAAATCCTCAATGTTTAAATTAAACCCTAAAAGAGGGGATATCTACCTTTAATTTGAAAAACGCTGGTGTCTCCTTGATCATACCCATGGTGATTCCTGCGATATCCACCACCACCATATCCTCTCCGCTGTGTTGTTGATTCCGATTTCTAATCATCTTCCTCATCAGAATCCACATCCCACACTTGGGTTCTTTGATTTGCAGCGGGAGGGCGTTGATAGGAACGCCAAGAGCAGGATTTGCCCCGATCGTACCCTCTAACCCTCTCTATTTTCTGTTTGCATTGGTTCCCATCGCGTTGAAATGCTCAACCAGACATCAAACGCGTTCGAAACGCCGGAGTCTCTGATCCATGGTGTCCAACACTACCCTTTGAGCCTGCACTTCGGTTCATAGAGTTTCCATATCCCGAGCAACATCCGGACATGACCGCCCCTGAACTACCGTCACCTGACATCTCCACAGAAATTTTCCTTGCTCTGATACCCAACTGACGCAGCGAATTAGCGTAGAAAAACAAGAGAATCACTCAACGAATGAATCTTTACACCCACACAATTACAAACTATGATTGCGCACAACCCCCTAAAATGGAGAAAACTCTCTCTCGAAATGTATTTCCCCGATATAAAATAAAACGTAACCCTAATATGTCTGACAAAAGGGTATAAAATACCCCTTCATAAAATATCTAAATGAAAAAAAAAAAAAAGAAAACCTAAGCACACACGGTCGAAGGCACGGCCGTGCCTTAAGCCGTGTATGATTCTGTGGATGCTCCTGTTCGAGTACACGGGCCCGGCTCTAAGTCGTGTATGATTCTGTGAATGCTACTGTTCGATACCCTACTCGAGACATGGCCGTGCGCAGGCCGTGTGTAGATACCCTGTTCGAATACACGGCCGTGCCTCAGGCTGTGTGCAGAGGCCGGGCTTCAGGGCCCTGCTTCAAGCCGTGTGCCCGTGTCCCCCTTGTATCTCCATCACTTCTCCAATAAGAACAAGCTCCTCTATATACATATTTCAATTTTGGTGTCAATATATATATCGTTAATTTTCAATAGTAAATTCGATGCGACATTCTTTTTTAACTTATGTATGTAAGGTGTATGGATAGCTTCTTTTCGTGGTAAAGACATATGAACATATTTGACTAGTAACATTAAACTGAACCTATAGACGAACCAAAGCCTATTGACTTGTTGATAAAACATATAAATCATGTTCTTCATGAATTCACCCTTTCTTTTATAGAAAAAGACCATAAAGCTACTAAAAATTATCAATTTTTTTAGCATGAAAATTCACCATTCACAGATTCAACCTTGTCTTATATTCTTACTTTTTCATGGATATTAACTTGTGTGTATCTCATTGGCAATTATGCTTGACTTCTCATATTCGAAAAATTTGTATTCTTTTTTTTTTCTTTTTGTGGTTGTAATCTCATCTCCTCCCCTCCCCTAAGTGGGAGTAATCGCATTTAGCGAGTGCTACCACTTTTGAAGGCCAATAATTGTTTTAGCTATCACCAATCAACCGTATCCTATTTTATAACATTGAGCTTCATATATAGGCCCAGCACTAAGAAGCAAATAACATGGCAAAAATTTCACTTAAGGCACCATGTAAGCAATTATCTCAATAAGGATGCCAAGTATAAACATGTGACAAGTACCATATGAAAGGTTTCCATAATGTCAAGCAAAGGCAAAGTCCCTGTAATGAAGAGCTATAACATTAGTGTTGTTTCACATTGTATAGGAGGGGTATTGCACATAAGTGTTGTGCACATGGATTATTTGAGCATTGAGCACATGTGTACATCGAGCATGAAGCACATGTACACTACAAGTGTCACATATAGATATCATATTGCAAGTAGCTTGTTGATGCAAATTACAATACCTGGGAAAGGGGCATATAGACTTAACTTCAACCAGTCACTTCATTGTAAAACTCCTTGATCACAACATTGTAATTTTTTCTTTTTATCGTTGTAATACAACCACAATGAAATATGGAAGTTGATAGTGATGATAAAAACCTATTCATGGACTTTATACTCATTTGTTCTCTTGATACTTGTTTTTCCTTTTCAAGGCATCTCACATCATGCGCTTAAGAACAATAGTTTTTCACTTAGCCGCATGCTACAAAATCCCTCATCATTATACGACTGAGAACAATAGCTCGACTTAGTCGCATTGCTGCTAAATGAAGACAAGTCTTTTTTAAAAATATCAAAACATGAGACAACATAGATTCAAACGATCAAAAGGGGGCTCTTCTATTATTTGATTCATTGGAGCAAATTTTTTGCTTTTAGTTGATAACATTCAATGATCCCTTTTGCAAAAGCATTTTATCGTGCTTAAGTAGTGATGTAAACATTCATGGCTTGGGATCTAAAATTCTCTTTCGTTAATCAAGAGGATATGTCCTACTATTTGACTGCTCACCATAATTTAATCGGGAAAATTTCTCAAAATAAAGCCCCATTTTTAAAGAGGTCTATATTTCTTTCTTTGGTGCCAAAGGAGACAAACGCTCTTACTTGGCTGCCATAACTTGTTGTGTGCTTAGGAGATAACACCCCTTACCAATCTGCAACGTACAAGTTAAACTCATCATCATGTACTTAGGAGCTAAACTCTTCCCAATCAGCAACGACGTTTATGTTATATTTTTTTCCTTTTAATCAATCAGAAGGTTTTAGTTGCCCCTAATTAGATGCCCCAAATTATTTTATGAAAATTGCTATGCATGCTAAAAGGGGAAATATTCTTTCTTTACAGCAACAATAGCAATAAAAGGCAAATAAAAAAACATGTTATTATATCTTTGTGAATAAACCCTTACTAGGTAAGAAAAATTTTTTCATTTACACGAAGCACCAATCACTTGTTTGCACATGACAAAAGAAAGGAATGAGAGAAAAGTGACAAAGATTTATTTCACTATGAAATAGTCCTTATGTTATCAAGCTTGCCTAAGTTTTGTAGTTTTGCTATACTATTGATTCTCTTGCTTTCTTTACACCCCCCACAACAACCACGCATCTTTCTTTTCTTAGGTTCCTTAAATATGAATTTCTTCCCTTTTTGGTAGTAATGTTTCAAGGGGCTCCACTATGTGCATATCACCTTCATTTATGTATTTATTAAAGAAAGTTACTTCAGCGAAATAGAATTCATTAGGCATGAATGGATTCTTTGTAGCAGGAATAAAGATTTTTTTTTCTTATTCTAGTAACCTTTAAACACATTGATGCCTTTGTCGAAGGCATCACATTATGATTGTGCAGCCATGTTCTTCTTATGAGGAGATGATAGGATATAAGTGCATCGATCACATGAAACCATAGGGCTAAGAATAGGCCCAATCTTAAAGTTTGTTTTTGAAAATCCTACTATCTTTATAAAAGACTCATAAAAGCAAATTCACCATAATAGGTTGCTTCACAAGTCGTCGAATACTGATTCTAGCGATTTAGAAGGTGGACATTGGCATGATATTCAAGGAAAAACTACCATTAATGAATGTTCTCTTCACTGAATAGCCATTAATTGTACCTTCAACATAAAAAGGATGACTAGATTCAAACCTTTGACACATATGTCAACATCAATTAATAAAATTTGTATTTTCATGTGCATGAGCCATTCGATGCCACACTACACTCTACACATTGGCTTTCTAACATCTGTGCGAGTGTAGTACTACTGCAAGTCTAGCCTTCTCAACAAACCCGAGAATGTTGAAGAAATTTCTAAACTTGATGTTTTATAAGTGCAGCAAAGTAAGAGGGGACTCATCCTCCTCGACTTGAAACCTGCTTTCCCTTTTCCTTGCTTACCTCAACAAGTAACTCATCATTTGTTTCCGTAGTATTATTTTCATGAGTAATGGCAAACACCACGCCACGTTGATTTTATGAGGTAAAAGGGGATTATGCAGATAATGTTTGTCTTCAATAATAAGATCTCCACTCTACACTCTTTCATTGAATACTTCTTTAATGTCCAACAAGCCTTAGTAGAATGACCAATCATTCTATGAAATTTACAATAGTTAGGATCACTCTTCTCTTCAAAGGTAAGGAGGCATTCAACTCTGGGTTGCTTGATATTTCCGTCTTGCAGCCATATGTCAAGCATTGCATGCACCTTACCCTTTAGGTACGGGGTATGTTATATGTTCAAACTTGAACTTCCCCATTCTAGCTTTTTTCTTCCCTTTAGAATCCTCACCTTGAAGGGAATTCACGAATGGCCCTTGCTTATTGAACCTTTATATGTTTGCTCTTTTGTCTTGCAATTGAGTTTTTGGGTTTTAGTCACACAATTTTAACCCAAATGCTGCGAAAAAAACCCCAAAGACTAATTCTTCAAATGAATGGCATACTCAGTAAACATCCCTATATGCAAATCTTTACCAACTCCCTCTCATCACAAATATTCTGGATATAAAGGGGAGTGCTCTCTAAACCTTTTAATGTAATCCATAATGTCTTCTCTCGACTTTTAATGAATTTCTTCCCATGTAAAATGAGGGTTAACCTTTTTCAGTTGAGAAATTTTTTTCTAGAAACATCTTGTACATGTTCCCTATGAGTCTACTAACTTAGGGGAAGATTAACATATCATGTATATGTCTTCTCCGTGGTGTGACAAGGATAAGGTTAGGATTATTCACATGTTCTGCAATAATAACACATGGGAAATTGTAGGAAGATAAAGGGTCCCCAATTTGAATCAATGTGTTTTTCACCAAGAGCTGGGTGTTGTGCAAGTTTTAGGTTCTTAAGCTGAAAACTTGCTCTTTAGTTTGCAACTTGTTCATTGACTAATAGGGAGGGTTAATTTGCTGAAGTGCCTAAGGAAACTTGCTATGAAAGCAACATGTACAGGATTTGGCTAAGTTGTACCCTGATAAAACATTAGCAACGGCAACCATAACAGGCATGAATTAAGTCAACATAATAATAAAGAGATCCATCTTCCTATTGTTCCTTGGATTGCTTGCATGACTTGGGGATTATTAGGTGCAAACCCCCTAGTGTGGTATTTCCCTCATTTGCATCACCAAAGACAGGTGTGATTAGTTCAGTCTTTTCAACATTAGTGTCCCAATTCTTGATTGTTTTCATCAGTAGAGTCAAGTATTATTCTCTTTGGAGGGGCCATGTTGTTAGTTTTTTTTAGTCTCTAGTGGAGTTGCCAAAAAAAAAGCGAGGATTTGGTCCAAGTGTAGGGTTATGCATGTGCTGTGTGGAAACACGCTACATGTGACCTAATAATAGAAGTGACACGTATAAGGATAATCAGACGGAAAAATGAGATGGAGATGAGGAGTAAGCAGTCTCAAATGGGGCTCAACACTAATAATGGCAGTGAGTATTTTTGTGAGAATATCATGGCTTTAATCTTTTGTTTTTCCCAAAGAAGAGTTCCCTTTGAATGATGAATATGGGGTATTATAAGATTTTGCTATGAGTTCCGTTCATTAGAGGGTAATGACGATAAGGGTTCTAAGTAAATAGGCCATAAATGAACTTTTCATAAGTTTAACTCATTAATGGCCTCTAAGTATGAGCCCTATTGAGAAAGGTTGAATCAGACCGATCGATCCAACGAGTCTTACCTCAAGCCACCGTGCCAAATCTCTCGAGATCATTCCAACTTCACTTCTAGACCCTATCACTTTTGCCCCAAAGAGTCAAATCCATTCAAGTATTAAGTCAAAAGCCCATGAATTGAATTTAGCTTTCTACAAATATCAAGAAAAGAATAAAAATTTTTCCCTTAAATTAATCATTTATTTGATGATTTGGCTCCCTATTTAATTTATGAAGTACCGATTCCAACTAACTTGTGTAAAAATCAGAACTAACAGGATAATCCAAAGTACTTCCTTCAAGTTTTTGTTCTAATTTACCTTGCTATAGGACCTAAGGGGGTAATTATCTTAAAAGAATAAGAATACAACACCTATCCGTCCCATCAACAAAGCGTAAAATATCCACATGCGGGATAAGACGTAATCAGCATACTAAAAAGGTATAAAATCAAATTACAAATACAAATGCTTTGATTCTATTTTCATGTTAACTATTGAATTTCATACAAATGTAACTAGCAGAGAAACTCCCAGCTGTTTTTTGATCTTCAAGTATCAATTTCGGTTACAGCAATGCCATCCGCAACAATGATTCCATCTTTGTGTCTTCTCTTATAGATAATGCCTTGTGATTAGTAAATATTTCACCTATTGAGATGCATACAATAGATTCGAGCTGGTTCAAAAATTGGGAGAAAAGAGCGATTTCAGAATTACTAGAGGACAAATTTATTCATCATTCAGTTAATTGACTCCATATTGTGATTGCAACCTAAGGCATTATTATGTGCAGGCCATAAACGAAAATAACTCTTCCAACTTCTAAACAAGTGCCTTAGCAGAACAGTCCACAAGCCATCTAAAAAGTACAAGTAGAAATGCGGATATAAAGGGTTGACAGATACGCCCTTTTACCTGAATCAAAGATCGATAGGGACCCTCAGACCATCATAAGCAAGCTGCACATGTATCCCCTCTCTGGATCACACCATTAAAGAAAAGGAAAAACCATCCCCATTTCTATGAGAACATGAAAAAAAATAAATGTACTCAAAGAGAGTATGCAGCTTGCAAAAAATTATCTTCGCATATCAACACGAAAAATGCAGCCTTAACATAGGAGAATAAGCAATTGAATTAACCTAGTTTCTGTTCATAATAAGGTAAAACACAAGAAAGCACCATACCTTCTTGACCAATTCCACGAGAAATTCATTGTCCTTATGATGGTCAAACCATGATTCATGCCAATAAAAAGAGCTTGTTTCGGACATATCCTCTTCAAGCTTCCAAAGACTGAAAAATTATAAAATATGAATTTTCCCTTTTTTGAAAAAAAAGATAAAATCTCATAACAAAGGATCCATGGACCTGAGGAAAGCAGAAGTGTGTATTTTGTTTTCCACCCTGCAAACAAGAAATGTGGGAACAGCTTGTGTCACATTTTTGTATTAGAAGAAATTCTTAAACATCATGAAATTGAAGAACTTTGATTAAGAAAAAGAAAGAATTGACAACCAGCTGTCACTTATTAGGTAAATGTAGTTTAAAAGTTGATACTAACTCTAATGCAAACATGACATAATTAATTATGAAGATAGAAAGATATTCAGTATATTCATTCTTATTTTTCTTTGTTGTACATAGATATACATATTGATTTTGTTTTTGTTACAATCTATTGTTTTGATCTAGTTCATCCGAATTCCTTAGCTGTTGTTGGTCGGAATCGTTTGTTGCTGAAGTTAAACTGGTTTTTTTGCTGCTGCTGTTGGTGATCCAATCTTGTGCTGCTGCAGATGTGTGTGTTGAGTTGTTTTGGGTTTGCTGGTTGGTGATGTTTATCATGCCCCCGCAAGATGGACGGTGGTACAGTAAGTCCAATCTTGTTGATGAGGCGTTGAAATTTAGAACGAGGTAGTGGTTTTGTGAGTGCATCAGCTAGTTGATCAGATGACGAAATAAGTGAATACGAAAGACCCTGTTGAACTTGTTCACGGATGAAATGATAATCAAGAGCAACATGTTTCATTCGGTGTGGAAATGGGAAATTGGAGCAAAGATTCACCCCCAACATGTCACAGAATTTTACCGGAGGGGGGTGATGAAAAAACGTTTCTTGAAGTAACGAGGAATCCCCCTTTTATTTCAGCTGCTGAAAGGGCAACTGCTCTGTATCGGCTTCAGGGACGAGGGGCAAGTGCGCTGTTTCTTGGAGCCCCAAAGATAGGGGGTTTTGCTGCCGAGGTAGACAATGTAACACGGGTTTTATGTATATCATCTTTGTCACCCCCCGTCAGGTCGAGAAGGCAAAGATCAAGCAGGCGTTTTTGCGAAGAAAATCCCATGAGTTTGGGCCCCGAAGATACCTAAGGAGACTTTTGCTGCTTGCCATGTGTATAGTCTTTTGGTCAAAAATGGGATAGTTTTGTTCGGTAAAAATTTCCCGGGGCGAGTGAGAGAGATTTTGTAGCTTCCGACCACATGCCAAACCCCTTCGGATCGTTAAGGCACCACCGGGGGGATTAATGGAGGAAAACCGCTTTTTGGTGTGTGACTTTTAGCAGTAGTCATGTTGTTCAAAAAAGGAGATCTTCAATAAATTTCCTTGATTAAAACAAGCCAGGGGTGGCCCGGAGAACTTCAACACCAAGGAAGTAATGGAGGAACCCAGCTTTGAGGGAGAATCGAAGCAAGATTTGATGCGTTGTGGACACAGAGGTGGGAGTTCCATAAAAGATGCGCAACATAAAAAGGGAGAAAGAGAGAAGGGTGGAATCGAAGGATAAATTTAAGAGGAATCGCCAAGAGTTGCGAAAGCCAATGAAAAAATGTTGACGGATTCAGGGACCAGCACGGGGGCTTGTTTAAGACCGTAATTTTTTTACGGAGTTTCACACAGGGTGAGGACGATCGGATAAAGAACCAGGAGTTGGGGGCCATAAGACTTCACTTTGAAGTTCCTTGGGAAAGGCATTATTGACACAAGTTATAAGGGGCCAGGAAGGTTACTGCAAAAGCGGGAGAGCCCCGGACGTACAGCTTGTTTAATGGACTAAAGGTTCGGGGTTAGTCCACCCCAGGGCTTGGGGGAATCCTTTGGCAACGAGGCGAGCTTTGTACCGTCAAGGAACCGTTAGGAAAAAATTTTGTTCGAAAAATCCACTTAAAACCCAAAAGATAGTGATGGGTTTTGGGGGGGCGAAGTTCCCATGTGCCTTTGCGGATGAGGGCATTAAACCATCAACATAGCCGCCCCCCAAATTTGGGATTTTTGAGCGCCGGGTGATGGGGGCGAGGTTCTTGAATGAGGGAGGAGGGGGAGCTGGGGCAAGGAGATTGATTTGGGGTTTGGGTTTTTGTGAATGTTTTTTTTTTGGAGCGGGGTATGGTGGGTAGGACGGGTGTGGGGGATTACAGTGGGCGGTTTTGCCTTTGGGGGGAGAAAGTGCAATAGTGGGTGGGGATGGAGGGGGAAAGGGTTTGGGGAAAAAGAATAGGAAGAAATGAGCCCCATCGTGGGCTCAAGGGAGGGGTGGAGAGAGGGAGTTTTTTTGAAAGGAAAGACGATTCAAAAAAAAAAAACAAACGTGAACATAAGTCGACCACGGAGTAGAAGACAGAGGTATCATTTTGGTGGGGGAAAATATCCCACAAACCGCAGGGCAGGGAGCGAGTTCAAGCTTGTGTTTGTGTAGGACGTAGCCAAGGATCATAGCAACCGAACTACGGAGCTTTGTAATTTTTGGGTGGGGGTGGAAAAGGGGTTGGAAGGCCGGGGGATGTGGAGTGTTGGAGGGGGGAGGCGATTGAGAGGAGACACTGTGAGGAAGGGGCATAAGGCCAGTAGGTGAGGGGCTGGAGGCTGGGAGGATTTAAAAGGCCTTTTTTCGACAATGTGACGATGACGCGTTCGAGAACCTTTATTTCGGGTGTTGGGGGGAGTGGTGAGAATAAGCCTTAGTGGCTAAGAAGGAGCAAGTGTTTTGGTATTCACCCCCTTTTCCGAGTAAAGTCTTAATGGTACGAGTGAACATTTTCAACTAAAGTCTTGAACCGATGAAGACAGGGAGAACGCGATTTGCGCTTTAAAGGAAAAAGCCAAAGTATTTGGTGAAATGAAACGAAGATTTCATAAAATTTTTAAGTTGTTGACGGACGAAAAGGGGGATTCCAACAACTTAAAAAGAACTTCGAGAGGGGAAGACGAGGTTAAGTTGATGCATTGAAAGCAACTTTTACTTTTTTTTACAAGACAAGAATAAATAAAAAAGATTGCCTAAACTAGGGCAGCTAAATTTTCCCAGTGTGAAGGAGATGCTTTTGGATGGGCAGAGAGGATGTCCCAAACGGTGAGCCCAAATGGAAAGAGGTACATCTGGGGAAAAGGGCCCGTAGGGGGGAATGTGGGGGGGGAAAATAGAACCCATCCTTATGCGACCTTGGAGGAGAATGGGCCTGGCGGAATCCCACAGGAACAGGGAAGGGAAAATTCAATGGAGGGGGTGATTGATTGCAAAATTGAAGACAAAATAGATTGCGATGCATGGATGGGAAAACATAGAACATTGTTTAATTAAAAGGATGAAATGAAGAGGGGAGAGAAAAGGAACCGGGGGTTGATGATGGGAAATCCGGGTCTCACCCAAAAGAGATTTCACGTGCCGTCAAGGGGCCCGTGGATAACAGGGGTTGTTGAGATCGGAGTGACATGGTGAGTGGCGCAAATGTCCCAAAACCGGGAAAGGAGGGAAAAGATGAGGGTGCGCGGTGTTGGCCTGCGCGGGGATATGGCTGGCAACTGAGGTTTCAATGAGGGTAGGACTGTGGACAGGGAAGGGTGGAGGGCAGCAAGGGGGTGTTGTTGGGGAAAAGCGGACAATGAGCACTCTGCCCGGTTTTTCCCACACCATTTTGGGAACGGGCCCAAAAAAAGGGCGTGGGGGGCGAGGTGTGGGGGTAGGAAGGACAGGTTTAAAAAAAAAGGAAGTGGAGATGGAGGGAGGATGTGGGGAAAAGATCGAGGTAGGCGTTTGGCGAGGAGACCACGGTGGGGGTCTTGGGAGGTGGAGCTGAGGGAGGGAGAGTGGAGGTTTGGGGGGGAGGTGGGGTGAAGGGCGATTCTTTGTTTAGGATTTTTTTATGATTCTTCAAAGGGGATAGGGGTGTCGGGCTGTTACTGCATCAATGACCGATTGAAAACTCCTCTAGGCCATCAAGGACTTTATCGATGAGGGCTTCATATCTAAAGGTTTCCCAAGGGGGCAATTCATCCCGGATTTTAATTGATTTTCATAAGTCGGATCGAGTTTGGAGCTTTGTTGATGTGTTTTTAATTTTTTCAGCTGTTTGATGTGTCCCCCCGGTGGGGGTTTTGGGATAGGGGGGCAAAAATTTGCCATGCTTGGAGAGAGGTTCAGCTTGAGTAGAGGGGGACAATTTGGAGGAGAGAGTGCCCACAAGTGCTCCGAAAAGTAGCTGCTTGGGGTTTCCAGGGGACATAAGCGGGTTTGGTGTGAGAGTCACTATTGATTGTGGCCGGTGGGGGTGGGTGAGAGCCATCGATGAAAATTTTTAAGATCATATCCTAGTATGGGTCAATTTGGTTTTCCATGAAGATAGTTGGAGTTTTTAATTTTTTATAGAGTTTTTGGATGGGGACAAATAGGGGTTGGTTTTTGGTTCCATGCGTTTGGATGACGGTTGAGGTTCTTCTGAGTTTATGGTCGTAATTGATTTTAAGGGTTTTGGTTTGCTTAGGTGCTGTGGAGAGGCCCCCTGAACCCTAGAAGATAGAAAGATAATTTAGTATATTCATTCTTATTTTTCTGTTGTTTACTAATATACATATTTATTTGTTTTGTTACAATCATTTTTTTGATTGAGTATCCGAATTCCTTACTTTTTTTTGGGCGGATTTTTTTTTTTGAAGTTAAACTTGGTTGTTGCTGCTGCTGTTGGTTTATCCAATCTTGTGCTGCTGCAGATGTGTTTTTTTGGTTTTGGATTTTCTGGGGTGATTTTATCAATTATTGCAACTCAATAACAAAGCCTTTTTACTTTAAGTGGCCAACTTGAATGCATCTACAAATGAAAGAGTAAAGCTTCTTAACTTTTTTTTTCTAAGATCACGGGGGATTCTATTTTTTTATGAAAAAGGGGAGATTCAGGAAAAAGCACCAAAAAACCTTTTTTTTAGTAGTAGTCGTGATTTCCCTTTAAACCTAAAGAGTTAAGAAAATAACTATAAATTTTTCTTTTAAATCAATAAACAATAAAGCCAAAAAAAATAAAAAGAAAAACACGATCAAAAATACATGAGGGAATTGCAATTGACAACTTGAACTATCAGATTTGCGCAATTATCCCCCCTTTTTCCCAACTCCAAACAAGTGATTTTGCCTCAAAAAATTTTCCCCATAGAAATGAACAACTACAAAAAGATACAAAAGTGATTTGTACTTAATTTTAAAGCAACCCCACAAAGGCCCCAAAATTTGGCCCTGCTAAGCAATTGCGATATAAGTGGCTAAAATTTGGGGCACTTGTAACATTACGTGAAAACCACAAGGAAAAGGAAAGTGATTTAACGGCATGGGGGTGAGCCCCTGACAGTTAAAAAAACATACGCTTTCCCCCAAAAAATAACAAAATCTCTGATGGTCAGAATACTCACCCGTAAAGGGTACCAGGATAAGAAGATCCATTGTCCCCGCCCATCTTTTAAATAACTGCAAATAACACTCCACAAATTATTGGCATGAATTAAACAGTTAAAGGACAGAAAAACCAAAAAAAACACCCTGGCTTCACAATGGTATATGGGAAAAAAATTTTGTTAAGAAAATGAAAAACTCAACAACCACTTGCTCAAGCATTGGGCAGAACTGTTAAACAGGCTCTTTTCCCTTTGGGGCATTCTTCCTTACATTAACTGAAAAAAGTAAATCTTTCCAAACTTTGAACTTGATATAAATTGAGAAGGGGCATCAATTTTTAAAAATTTTTTTTTCTTTATAAAAGTCCACATCTGCTTTTCCCCCATAGGAAGGAAAATATGTCCCCAAAGCTAATGGCACAATGGCAAAGGGCAAAAATTATGAACGCATACATCAAGCCTTCATCCTAAAAATTTTTTAAAATCAAACTCTGATGAACAAGACCAATAACATTTTGCAAGGGAGTATTCAAATAATTTTGCTTCTACACAAAACATAATACCCAAAAGAACCACTGTATGCATTTAAAGAGAACCGCTAAATTATTTAAATAAATCACAATGTACTAGAGAAATCATATCGGCGCCCTTGTAATTTAATTTAAACCAAGAGAACCATTGCCATTTAATTTTTTGCTAAACTAATGCCATATATTCCTTATCCCT
>JBBMOL010001903.1:0-31016 GCA_037954665.1 Laguncularia racemosa
GGGGGAGCTTTTAAAATTTAAAATTGGGGAAACATTATTTAAACTAAAAAAGGTTTAAAGGTTTTTTTAATTTCTTTGAAAATCCTATAGTTTTGAGTTATTATAACATGAAGGCAATATGATTAGTAGAATTAGGGTGGATTCTATTTCCCATCATCAATTCATCATTTTTCAAACACAATTCTCTTTTTAAGCATTTAGTATAATTCATTCAATTCTCATCAAATATCATTGCCTAATAATAATAGTAGAAATTGATAAAGGTCTATTACTTAATCAATCTTCGTGGTTCGACACTCTTCTCTCACTATATTACTTGATCCGATCCGGTACACTTGCCGGTATTTATTCACGCTCATTTTATATCTCTTTTTGCGTGGATCAAGTTTTTGACCGTCCGTCCATGTGCAGATGCTAGAGCTGGTTTCTCAACTATCGCGTGATGTGGGAGAGATAAAGAAAAGCCAAAAGATGATGAAGCAGAAGATCACTAAGATGGAAAAATGGCAAAAGGGACTAAAGAAGTTTTTAATCGATTGCTTCACCAAGCTTGGTGAGAAGTTAGACATTCAGTTCTCTTCCTGTGCCAGCTCAAGCAAAGAAGACGTGATCCCTCCCGAACCGATCAGCCGACAGAGGCATACTGAGGGAGGATCGTCTTCTGCTCCACCTGCTCCATCAGAGGAAAGCCCCCACATACCAGGTAAGGAGCGAATGGTTACTGAGGAAAGCTCCGACGATGAAGACTATGTGTTTGAGAAGGATGATGACTGATTTTTCCTAACATTTGCTAACTTGTCTGTTTAATCCCTGAATTATTTTTGTTGACTATTCGCTGTGACTTTGACTATCTGTGATAAACTTGGATGATATTGACTTGTGCTTATTTGTGTTGGTGACAATCATTTCTTTTAGTTTTTCTTTTAGTGTGTTTTGTTTTTAGGATTTTATCTATACCCATTTAGACTTTCGCTGGTGCTGATTGAATGTTGAAAGCTGATGACTCAGAAGGATGATTCAAGGATTTTGCACTTTAATGGAGTTTCCCCTGTGAATGACTTGCCACTTATAGATTTCAGGGGAGTTTCATTTTTCTTTCTCCTTTTATTGTTTTCTATTTTATTTCCTTAGTGTACTTTGTGGGCAGACGTTGGGGACAATGTCTGATTTTAAGTGTGGGAAAGGGAATAGAAAAGAACAGAAAGATATCATAAGAGCAATGAACTTATGTACTTTTAAATAATGCTCAATTTCCCTTGTTTAAGTAACATTTGAAGCTTAATGATGATGAGAAATAGTTTCTCAGGAAACATAAAATTCCACTTGTATAGGCAGCTATTTCATGGGAAATTTTTCGAATTTTGTATTATTCTCTTATTTTGTATTCTCTTTACCTTTTTAGAGTTATAGTATGGTATCCATGTGAGGGAGACTTGTTATTTTAGGCTTTCATTTCAGAATTAGGATTTGATTTTGCGATCTTGAATGAAGGAACAAGTGATACTTATAGCTTGGTGACTTTCCCTACAAAAATAATGGAATAGAACACAAATTGGGAGTAATTTGAATGAAAAAAAAATGATGAACAATAACAAATAGTTCAGAAGTGGATCTCATTGACTCGAGTAATTAAGTCCGAGGGGTGCCCTTTCGGGGGAATAAAATCTATTGACTTGGGTGATGAACTCGGGATCATTGGCTGAAAGCTCGCTACAAGGGTTATGAGTAAAATCCGAGAAAACTGAACTAAATGAGGCTTTAAATTAGAATATTTGGATTCGAGTGGTAGAGGTTCGAGGGGTATCTTAAAACCTAGTAGCCTAAGATCGTCTGGTCCTGGGACTTACTAGCCAAGGAAACCGCTCTTATTCACTAAAAGAAAGGAATTGATTAGTTAATTCAACCCGAACAAGTAAATCCGAGGGACGCCCTCTATGCTTGAGGGGATAACGTCTGTTAACTTGGGTGACGATCCCGGGATTATCGATTAAAAAATTTGTTACATGGGTTAATTGACTAAGAAAAGGTACTAAAAGGTTGAACTCCCAATCCAAAAGGGAAAAGATCCAGGAAATAAGTGGATGTATATGCCTGAGTTCTATGATTGTAAGTCTGATCTTAACTTTGAGATTTTTTGGTTAAATGATAAAGGGTAAAAGTTTCACTTACTTGGATTAATACTGGAAATCTACTATTGGTATTTTGAATACAAGCGCTTAATAAGATTGAGTGATAAGAAAGGCGAATTGTGGAAAATTGTGGCTATCCTGGTATAAAGTGGGTTAATGATTGAATTTCTTCCTGAGTTTTAAGAATTCTGAGAATGAGACTTCCATATGTGTAATTTGCTTGAGGACAAGCAAATGCTTAAGTGTGGGGAAATTTGATAAATATATTTTAAACTCTTATAATTGGAGATGATTAAGTCAATTTTGAGATAATTGAGCGTGAAAATATAAGATTATGATGCTTAATTGATTTATATTTCACGTTCAGGTGTGGAAAAGGATGATTTGATGAAAAGTATTTAATTCAAGACGAATTGGAGATAAAAGCAAGTAAAAAGGGAATGCTTTGAAGTTAAAGGAAGTCACACGGTTTTACAAATGGCCGTGTGAAGGAATCAGGAGATTACCACGGTTCGGATACACGCCCGTGTATCAGACCGTGTATCAGCGTGGAAGAAGTTTTCAGGACAGACCAGTACACGGTTGGAATACACACCCATGTAAGCCAACCGTGCATAGTAAACACATTGAGGGACACACGGTTGAGTTACACACCCGTGTAATCAACCGTGTACGAAGAACAAAGAAGACAGAGATATACACGGCTATTGCAAACTGCCGTGTGGGATATACACGCCCAGAGTTCACTGACTCAAGAACATACACGGTTTATCTACACGCCCGTGTAGTAGACCGTGTATCTATCGAAGGAAAGATATCTTTAAATCTTTCGTCCATATTTGAAGGATATCTTCTACACGCAGAGAGGAAGCTACCTTAGGTATAAATAGTCGTCTTTGAAGAGAGAGAAAGAGGAGAGAGAAGGCAGAAAACACATCCTGGAATTTTGGGAGAACAACAACAGTCAAAGGAATTTTCGAGCTTTAATTCTAGAAGTGTTTCACACATGGATTTGATTATTTCGTTTTGTTATTCCTTGAGAACCATGTGTAGCTAATTATTTCGTACCCGAATCTTACGAAAGTCTGATTACTATGTAACATTGGTTTATTGCAAAATTAATGACGATTGAGCATCTCTGATTTCATCCATGTTGTTTTTATTATATTTGTTGATTTGATGTTTTGGCCAGCATTAGATACATTGATTTCTGATAAGTTGATTGGGAAATCTCTTATTTGAATAGATCATACATCGGATGAAAAGGCTTGTATGCAATCTAGGATAGAAAGCATAAGTTTTCCGTATTAGATTGGATATAATGATTTAATCTAATTGAGGGTTGTGGTATAATCATGCAATTCTGATTGTTGTTAATAAAAGAGGGATCTTTGTTAATACGGTTAGAATTAGGAGTTAGTGATTTTGGAAGAAACATTAACTTAGTGTTAGATGCCCCGCGGATCAGAGATAATCAGTACTCATTAATTAGTTTTCTAAGGATTAAAGTTGCATAGTAATTAGATGAGTAGTAAGAGTGGGGTATGCGTTGGACATTGAATTTGATAATTTAATTCATTGTTTGATATCCATTGATTTCATTTCTATTAGATAATTTAGTACCTCCTATAACCTATCTTAGGATTACAAGTAGTTTTTTTATTCATGCCAATCTACTCTATTAAACGATTTCTCAATCTTTTTAAAAGAGACCCTAATTCGATCCTAATCTACGCACATATCAAGAAAAACAAACCATGACTGCAACATGAATAAACTCAAAGATCAGGATTAATCTTTTAAACATCAACAAATTCGTTACATGTTTAATTGGGGGTTTCTCGGGGGATCGGTAAAAAAACAATTAACTCTCATGGATCTAATAAAAAAAAACCAAAAAAAAAATATTAGAATCCATAAATAAACCCATGAGATAAACACAAAGATCTTGGTTTTTCGATTCCGGAGACTCTTCTAACTTCTCTTCTCTAGGGTTCTTCTCGGGGCCGCCTCCTCCTGCTCTCTCTCAAAATTGGTTCTATTTATACTCTTAAGGGAATGGCAGAGGATCTTCAGTTTAGAAAGATACGGATATATCTTTTTTCCAAGTAAATCTCGAAAAGTGAATAACATCCCCCTGACACGCCCACCAACACGGCTAGATTTCAAACCGTGTCTCCCCTAGTCGATAATCTGCAATTCCCCATCCTTGTTCATGTGTGGCACGGCAAAATTACAAACCATGCCAGGCTCTAGACTCTTCCCTTTCTCCTCAAAACGTTTGCCACGGCTTCAAGCACACCCATATCACAAGTCGTGCTTCCTTTTCCCAAATGACAAATTTCATCCTCAGGGGTGCACACCTCATGATAAAGGGCGTAGCTTTCCCTATGTTGTCAAAAAGTAGCTTTAACTTGATCTTTTAAACTCCAATTATGCTCCTTTTTTTAAACTTTTCCCCTTCTCTTTATATTATACCCTGGGAAAATGAAAATTTATCTGTTGTAAACCCAATTTGCAATGATTTTATTCAAAAAATTACACAAATTAAACATTAACGCGACCGCCTTTCCTTTTCCTTCCTTTCCTTCTCCCTCTCCCCAAATCATCTAACTTTGTGGTGATAGATTTCTGATCCCACCATTTCTCATCCCACTTGCGCTGATGCCGCTCAACCCAACAGGCTAATTTAATCACATCCTCAAGAGTCTGATAACGCTGGAGTTTTCCCCTACATTAGCAATGTCCATCTTCAACCCATTGATGAAACGAGCTATGGAAATTTATCTGATGATTCCTGATGGGTGTCGAATCCAACAAAAATAAAACCTACTCTTAGACAATATATTATTTGCATATAGTGGTGAGTAGGGTCGAATCCACAAGATTGGTTAAACAATTTCTATTCAAGGAGAATAAAAGGAAAAGAAAAATGGGGGAGTTTTGTTTGTGAATCAAAATAAAGTAAAACAAGGTAAGAAAAACGGATATTAATAAAAGCCTACCAAAGGAATCAAGATAGTTTAATTCTAGGAATTGATCATCGATGCAAATAATCTCTATTCTTGTTCCTAGATAAACTGGTTTTGGGTTTTTAACAAGCTCTAACAACCTATCTCTCCTACTTCCTCGATAACCTCAGACAAGCGCTTCGAATATTTCTCTTATTGATTAAACAACCCTAGACAAGCGCTTAGGAAATTTTAAACTATCAATAGCATTAAGATCTAGAGAGACCACCAATTCATGCCAGTAGATTATAAGATAACCTATTTAAACATGATCACACAACCTCCATAACATGAATTCGATCATCTCTTTTATAACCAAACATGTTATTGCGTCACTAAGACTAAACAATCAAACAATTACGGATTTGACGTGCTAGTTGACAATATATTAACTTGCTAATTGAGTAGAAAAGCTCAAATTAAACTAATCAACAAAGATAAAAAAGCAAAACATAAAAAGAAGATAAATGAATCCCTTTGAACAAAAAAATTGAACAAAAAACAAAAATTTGGGACCTCAAAATTTCGGGAGATTTTAAAATCTATGCCCCTTTTGGGGCCTAAAAAGTACTTGGGCTACTCATGTTCACAACAAAACGAAAAAAAAAATAGAAACATTTTAAAAACCCCGGGTTTTGCCTGCTCTGCCTCCTTTTTTCCTTCCCCAAGATCCAAGATTCCAAGATAAAAAATTGTCCAAAACCCTCGGGGTTGGGTTTTAAAAATTTATTTGTTAGGGAGATGCATTATTTTTTGCTAGCAAGATACGAAAATATCTTTCCCTTTTTCCAAAGTAGTTTTTCGAGAAAGAAGATTCGTCTGCCGGGGCCCCCCCAAAAACCACACGGCGGGGGTCAAGCCGGGGCCATCCTCTGTGCATTTTTGTTCAAGTTTTTTCACCCCGCGCCCATTGTGAACCACGGTTACACACATATTGCCAATTTCAACCCGTGCCCCTTAATCGGGCCAAAAAAATCTTCAAGTCTTCTTTTTTTTCGTGCCATTGTTGTACCACTTTTAAACCCAAAGGGCTAAAATTTAAAAGCCCTTTTGTTTTTGGGGGGTTTAATTTTTTCCCAACTTTTTTTTTTTCCGGGGCACATTCCCCCCCTTCCACCCCGGTTTTCCAACCCGGTTTCCTTCTCCCGGGCTTCCCCCCAGGGGTTTTTGCCTGGGCCGGGGTCTCCCTTTCGGGTTTTTCAAAGTTTATTTCCCGGCCTTTTTGGCCCAAGTGGTTAAAACCGGTTTTTAACCTTGCCGTGGGCCTCAAAACCGGTTCCCCCTTTTTCCTCCGGTGGGTGAAATTTTTTATGTTTGGGGGGAAAAACCCTTTTTTGGGTAGATGGATTCTCTAAAATATTTGGAATTTTAAAAGGATCTTGATTTAAAATTTAAAAAAACCTGTTTTTTCCCCCGGGGATGAAAAATTTTTAAAATTTTTTTAAAATGTTTTTCTATAAAATCAATAAAATTTAACACAATTTTAAAACTATAAAGATTGAGTATAAAAGGGCCTATAAAATTTCCTAAGACCCACACCTTGCCATTGGTGTTCAAACCCCTTTCAATACTCTTCTTTTGTTTTCCTTCCCCTTTCCTAAAGGGATTGCAACCCCATCAGCATCTCTTGTTTTTTAGTAATTAGCACAAATTTTTGCGTCCATAAACTTTTTCACAAAGCCCATGAACGAACTTTCCCTAAACCCCCTACGTCCCTCATTTTGTATCTACCCCACCACAGACTAGCAATTAAAAAAATGCTAGAGACCCTTTTTCACCTTCATGCGCTCTTTCCCACTCAAAGCATAAAACCACCCTTCTCAACCGGGGCACCTATTCTAAAATTTCCCTTTGGTTTCCCTACTGCTAGTGAAAGGGGAATTTTCAGTTTTTATTTTTCCCAACCCCCTTTAAACCTTTTCCCATCATTTTTTGCCTCCTACTCCTTTCACAAACCACATTAGTTTCCACCAATAGAATGTCTCCTTCAAATTTCCCAACACCATTTTGGCTTTTTCTACCCCTAACCTCTAATATCTCCATAAAAAATTCTAATATTTTTTTTGAATTGATTGAACTCAGCCCAAATCATAACTTTCCCCCCCCTTATCATTCCCATTGTTTTTTATTATAAACACTTCCATGCACGAAAACTTTTCCCAATTAAAAATTTTTCAGCAAAGATATTAAAAAAACCCCTAATTCTCAACAAAAACCCCAAACCCCAATTTAACACCCAACAATCGAATTCACAGCAATACTTTTCAAAAAAAATTTCCCCAAAATTTTCCAACCAACGGCAATTAATTTAAAAACTAAAAAATTGAGTTAAAAGTTTCCCAACGCCTTACCGTTTTAAACCCCGGGTTTTTGATCGAATCCTTCCTCGATCCCAAAATTTTACAAATTTTTGATTTTCTCTGAAACCAAATGAACAAAATTGAATCGAATCCTTTTCCCCAAAAAATCAAATCTAAATAAAAAATCAAATTTTAAAAAATTTTTAAAGGTTTTTCCCTGTTTTTGGGTACCCCGAAGTAAAATTAAAGATATAGAAAAATTCCCCAATCTATAGATCCCCAAGTTGAAAAAATTTAAAAACTATTTCGCAATAAAAATCATAGAACGATAGAGACCACATTCTATAAATCAATCACTAAGGTTAAAGAATTCCAAGAATTCAATAAAAATGCCCCCGCCCCCAAATTCAAAGGGAACCAAAATTTTTATAGGAACAATAAGAAAAAATTGAAAAAAAATTCTAAATTTTCCCAAAAAATCCCAAAAAAATTTCCCCCCACATCCAAAGTTTTTGCTTACAAAAAAATAACTTTCTATCCTTAAAAAAACCTAAAGACCCTATTTATATCATCCCTAAAAAATTTTGGAAAGGGCCCTTTAAAACCCCGCCAAAGGCCGGGGGCCCCTTCATTTGGGCCACCCCAAGGGCCCGGGCAGCCTTGATTTTAAACGGGCCCGACCTTTTTTTAAAAGGGTGGGCTTAAGGTTTGGCCGAACTTCGCCTTGGGGTTCCTCCCAACCCTATGCCCCTCCCTTTTTTGGTTTCCCGAAAAAAACCACCTAGAGCTCAAATGATTTTGATTTTTTGGTGTTCGTATCTTAGCTCTTGGAATCGTATCACTTTGATTTCCATAAACAAAAAAAAAGGGTTTTCCATAACCCCCTTTAACAAAAACTTTTTAAATTTTTAGACCCAAGAATTGGTGATGAAAACTCCCAAACTACGGACCCCCCCACCTATGATCTTTTAAAAACTTCCCAATGAGAACTTCCACTACAATTCCCAAAAATCAGATCATTTTAACATTTAAACTTGGAAAAGGAAAATACAAAATAGACCCTAAAACCAAGATCATTTTAAACACTTAAATTTTAATGAGGGAAACTGCCAAATACAAACCCACAGCCATGATCACTTAAACATTTAAAAACCTTTTAAAACCCAAACACCCCAACCTAGATCATTTTCAAGCATAACCCACTAGGAAAAACCCATCAGACAAAGATCATTAGGGTCTCACAAGGGATCTACCATTAGTAGCCCCTCCCGAAGCCCAAGCACTTACAACAATACTTGAAACCTTAACATCCATTTGTTTTAATTTTCTTTAAACAAAAAATTACTCAAAATTAAGAAAACACCAAAAAAAAGAAAGTTACATGTCCCTTAAAAATCCAACCCTTTAAGCACGCCCAGTCCAAAACCTTAAGCTAATTTAAAATTTTAATATAAAACAATACACCCCTTTTTTAAGAACTAATTTTAAAAATAGTATAACCCCCTAATCCTTAATCTGTTAGTTTAAATCTAAGGTCTTACTAACTATCTGGGTTAATGTAAAAATTTAGTGTAATTAAAAGTTAAATAAATATAAAATTTAAATTTTATGTTTCACTCAACACCCCATGTTAAAGGCCCTAAAGCTCAATACGAGAAAAAATAACGCCAGGGAAAAAAGTCGTGTACCTTTCTATAAAAACTAGTTTAAAAAAGGTGGGGCAGGGCCCAAAGTTGGGGGGGCCATGTATCTTTCTGTAAAGTATGGGTTTGGAAAAAAAAAAAAAAATCATACACGACCGTATTGAATTTTTGATGTTCCAAATTCCATTTAAAGCCAATCAAAAGACTTAAAAAAAAAAATCCAAGTCAAAGGGGAAAACCGAATCCAAAAGGGGCCCAAATTTTCCACGTGAACCCTAATAAAGATATGATGAAACCCCAAATGTTCAAAGATATAATTGAAATACCAAAATGAAATATTTTCTAACAACCCTCTAATCTCATATAATCCACAAAGAAAAATCCAAAAATGAAAAAAAAACCCTTTTTTTTTAAACAAGAACTCCTTTCCAATAGGAAATACACGTTTTCAAGGGAATTCTTAAAAATTAAAGATTAAAATTTCCCAATTGCAAAGTACCCCCAAAAAAACACAAAAATTTGCAAAAATAAGATGAAATTTCTGACCAAAACTATCTCAATTAAACCCCTAAAAAGACACATTTAAGAAGAAAAAAAAAACACAACAAAATAAAATTTGATACAACCAAAATTTTCAAGATGTTGAACTCGCCAAAATTTTCAACCTTGGGTTTGAAATTGATAAGGGGTTTAATAAAAAATGGGAAACCCAAAAATTTCTAAACTTGAAAAGAAGTTTTTGTTCGGGAAAAAAATAAGCTTCCCAAACCCTCTCAAAACAAGTATTTATACTTGAAAACTCCAGGGTTAAAAAGTGCCCCAAAATTACGAGTTTCCCCACTTGTAAGGTGGCTAACCCTAAATAAAAGTTACAAAGAAATAAAATGTCCCAAAACCAAAATACAACCAAAATATTTTCAATAAAAAATTACAAGATAAAAAAATTTTTTAAACAAAACCCCCTTCATGATCCAATCCCTCGAAATAGAGAACAATCCAGTGACCCTTTGATTGTTTTCCTGAAAATGTTTTATCCCCAAACTGAAGTTGTGGGAAACTTTTTGGCATCCCAGGGAAATTTAAAAGTAGTACCTTTAAAAATTATTCCCCAAATTTTATTAAAAATAAAGACATAAGGTACAATATGACAATTTTGGATCATCATCCAAATTGGGGTTTTGAAAAGATTGACAAAGTTAGAAATTTTCCCCTCGGGGTTTTATATCCTTATAAGGTTTTGAGTTTTAACCTAGGGAATTTACATGACATGTTGGGAGGGCCGTATCTCTTGTATTCTAGGGTTTTAAAATGGGCAAAATATAGTTGTATATTTGGGCCGGTTTAAAGCGGGCTAAATGGGCCAGCCCCCCCGACCCCGCACAGCCCGCGACGACCCCGCAGTGGCCCGAAGTCCCGGCGGGTCAGGAAAATCGGCCTGGGCCCCCCCCCGCGGGCCATGCGGGCTGGGCCCCTGTGACCTATAATAATTTTTTTTTTTTAAAATTAAGTAAAACGGCGGGCCCCCCCGGGGGTGGTGTGACGTCAAAACAAGGGGTGCGAAGGAAAAGGGTGCGGTGGGACGGGTGTGGCCATGTTGGGGTGATGCCAGCTTGTGCGGCCAGGGCATGGCACGGACGTCGGACGGGGCAAAAATGCGATGACCCCCAAAACCTTTTTTCCCAAATTCTATGAAAGCCGGGAAGAGTCCCAGCTTTCGGACAGAGTACCCGGGGGTCCCGACGGTCTGGGGTGGGGGTCCCAGCTGGAAGGAGAAGGTAAGGGCCCCGGGGGCATCAGTACTTCCCTTTTCCCCTCGGGCCCAAGGCTCAGTTGTTTGTTTTTTCTTTCCCCCCGGTCGTCGACCTGATCAAATCGACCTTTTCCTTGCCCCCCGGCCCTTCTTTTTTTCCTGACCCAGATTTTTTTTCTTCGTTTTAGTCCGCCGTTTTCCCGTCTTTACCCCGCATTTTTTTTCCGGGGGGTTGGCCCCCGTTTTCGGGAATTTCCCCCTCGCCCCGTGGGTCAAAACGGGTGCGAGCCAAAAAGGCCCCCACCTTTTGCCGGGGGAGGCGGGTCAACCCGCGGGCCCCCCCTGCAATTAAACCAAACCCCCACCCATATAGGGGGGCATATATCCCCGTACTTTTTCTCAAACCCCAATTCCTCATCCAATTCATCCTAATCTCGATTCTTTTTATTCCCCAAATTTAATTTAAAACCCCAAAAACATATTTTTTATAATTTTAAATTTAAAATAGGTTTTGATTTTTTTACATTAAAATTTTCATAATCATAAACATTTTATTTATGGATTTCCATGCTTGTTATGTCCTTTCTCCAATTTCGAACCTAAAGAACAAGGATGTAACGGGTTAAATCCCAAATTTTATATTCTTTAACCATTTCATGGGAAAAAACCCTTTGAAGAAGTTTTGAAATTAAACCTTTTCAACCTCCCCTTTGGGTTTCTTAAAGGTTTTTTTCTCTAAAAGGGAATTTTTTTGGGATTCCCTTTTTTTTTTAAAAATAAGAAAAAGAAAAAAAGAGAAGAATGCTAGGGCATCTTAGACTTTTTTACTCCCACCCCCAAAAAGGGAAAGTTTCCCCCCAAATAAAAAAAAACCATGATGAGAGTCAAGCCGGGAAAAAGGGGTGTGATCTCCCTTTAAATTTCCCGCCTGGACCCCATTTCCAAGGAAAATCCCAGCGAAAAGACTCCCGGGAAACAAATTAAAGGGTTGATAAAGGAGCCCCTGAAGCCGGGAAAAGGAAAGGGGCAATCAGAAGTTGGAAAAAAATTTGAACAACATGGGGAAAACCCATAAACCCCCAAACAATCCCACTGGGCACGGGGTTTAAAGGGGGGTGTACTTTCAAGGCAAAAGACCGGTAGGGTAAACAAGATTGACCCAAAAAAAAAACACCCCGACACAGGGTAAAAGGGTAGTCGTGAAGGGGAAAAAGAATTGGCACAAATCATACATGGCCAAAGTACACGGCCGTTTAAACCCCCACCGTCCAGCATGTTCTATTTTTTTTATTTTTTCCACTTTTTGAATGACCTCCCTTTTGGGCTTGAAATTTCCAAAAAAAAAAAATTGTAAAACCCTTTGATAAAAAACTCCTAAAGGGGTTTTGAAAAACTTACAAATTTTCCCTCTCAGAACATTAAAAAAATTTTAAGGGCCCCCCTTTGGTTTTTTCAAGAACTAAACGAACTTATCGGATTAATTTTTTCCCTGGCGTTTCCCTCCCGAATTTTTTAATCGGTCTTTTATCCCGATTTTTTGGCGTCTTAATTTTTTACCAAAGGGTTTTTGTCTTTTCTTTTAAAAACCAAAGGGGCGCAGTTTCCACTTTAGGTGTTTGGGCTCTTAGGAAAAGAAAATTTTGAACGTATTGGGATTTTTTCGCACGGGGAAACGTGGTTCGTAAACAGTTTTTGGGACAGAGCTTAGGTTTGTCAAAAAAACAGTTTTGGTTTTTAGGAAAGGGAATATCAAAACCCTAACTCCAATCCTTCCCTATCCATTGTTAGCAATTTAAAAATTTGTAAATTAAATTTTTCCCTTTTTAAGTGGGATTTTTCTACTATCGAATTTTAAAAAAAAAAAACCGACAAAAAAAAAAAATAGAAAAAAAAAAAGAAAGAGAAAACGTGATCAAAAGGGAAAATCAAGACAAAAAAAAAATTTTGGATAGAAAAAAGGGAAAAATTTAAAAACCCTAGAGTTTTTTTTGAATTCTACGGAGGGGAATTAGTAAATTTAAAGGGTTTGTTTCCCAAAAAATTTAGAAAAAGGAAATTTTTCGAGTTGATATCATCGTTGTTTTTTGAGAAAAACCCCGAGACTGTGTGATATCAAACATTTGAAACGAAACACGTAAGGGATGTAACGGTTGGGGAAAAAAAATATAAATATATTGGGTTTGACTAATCTTTTTTATAGGAACAAAGTCGAGGCAACCCTTCTTCCCCCCCGAAGGGAGAGGGGAAGGGTTTTATGCTAGGTTTTGTAATTGAGGGGTTGGGGGGGGGGGGGGGAAAAGAAGAGAATGTTTCCCGGAGGGAATGGAACCAAAATTTATGAGACGGAAAAGCAAAGACTAGAACAATCTACAAACTAAATTTCCCCCTTGAAAAAGGGAGAGTCGTTCTAGGAGAGTACCGAAGGGTTGGGGATGAAATGGGCGGGTGATGAATTTTAAAGACCTTCTGCGGAATTAAAAGAGGTTTTTTAAAAGGGCGGGAAAAAGGGAAAAAGGGAAAAGGAAATTTGAGGGGAAAAAGGAATAGAGAGGATAACAATTTTATAACATAAAAATGAGATTTCCCCCTTTCCCAAAGGGAAGAAATGATCCCGAGGCGTAAATTAGAGTGGGAGAAAAAGGGGGGGAGAGGTGTTTGATTTTTCACAACTATATTTTGGGGGGAAAAAAAGTAAAACTTGCCCGCCCCTTAGTTTTTGGTATGCTATAGGAGTGGGATCAAAATTTAAATTTGGGTTGAAAAGGAGTTTGGGGACCACCTATTTTAGCTTTGGAAAAAGATGAAAAGAGTGATGAAGAAGCGGTTTTTTGCCTGCGTATTACTATCGTGGAAAAGGGGGGGGGGGGGGACAACAATTTCAAACTCCCGAGGGAGGGGGGGCCGAAGGTAGAAGATTTAAAGGGGAAAGGGAAATCACAATTTATTAAGGGGGGAATGAAAATTGGTTAGAGAAGGGTACAAGGCAAATTTTTGCTGGGTTGGGAAAGGGGAAAAACCAAAATGTGGTGAAAATTTTCACATTATGTAGAATTGGAGGGTATAGTTCACATGGCTTAAAGGGTTTTAGAACCAGCACAAGGGAGATGTATTTGTAATGCATGGGTTTTAACAGGGTAATGGTTCATCCACTTGGAAAAACAATCAATTGGGAAAAGGAAAAAAAAGCCTTTTCCACCAAATCAAAAGGGGACTTTAGGCAAGTTTGGGTTTTTTACTCCCCGGTAATCAAGGAACCCTGACTCTTTTACTTTTTAGAAAAACATGACATTGATTTTTTAAAATGTCAAGGGGAGAGGCCCCTATTCTAAAATTTTAATGTCCAAAAAAAAGGCGTGTTATGATTTTGCTGAAAATGGTGAGTTTTGAGATTGAGGGGGATAGGAAGAAGAGGGATAAGCCTCCATTAAGATGCTAGTGAAAGATGGGGGCCTGCAATGGGAAGGGTAGTGGGAGTAAATGAAACAGCTTTGGGAAAGTTTCCGGTTTAAGGGAAAAAAGGAGGTTTCAAAAGAGAAAATATTTCATTCTAAGTTATCTAGGAGGTCACATTTTTAGTTTGATCATTGATGGAGGGAGTTTCACCAATGTAGTGAGTAACTTTATTGTTGAGAGGCTGGAATCAAAACTATTAGACACCCTAGTCCATATAAATTGTAGTGGTTAAATAATATTTTTTGAGAGACTAAGGTAAGTAAGCAAGCATTGATTGGTTTTCGCATTGGTAGGTATGAGGATGAGGTGTTATGCGATGTAGTGCCAATGCAAGCATGTCATGTATTGTTGGGGAGGCCATGGCAATTTGATAGGAAGGTTGTTCATGATGGCTTATTCTAAGAAGTATACACTTGTTCACCAGGGGAAAAGCTTTAATCTTAAACCGTTAACACCTAAGCAGGTGTATGAGGACCATTGCAGCTACAACAGTCTTTTGCAAAACATAAGGTGAGTGAAAAACAGAGGGAGAGTGAGAGAGCAAAAGACAATGTGAAAGAAAAGGAATATAAAAATCAAGATCAAAAGGAAAAAGAGAGGAAGGTTGGAAGAGTGTGAGAGGCCAAGTTGAAGGGGATTAACTTTGGTGGTGAGTGAAAAGGAGAGGGCAGCCTGCAAAAGGAGAGTTGTGTGGCAAGAGCGAGTGTAGTAAGGAGAGCATTAGTGATGAGCAACCTATGTTGTTGCTGGTTTTTTAAAGAAACATGTTTGAGTACTAACGAACTATCTAACTCTTTGCCTAGTGTGGTTGTGTCTCTTGTGCAGAACTTTGAAGATGTCTTCCCTGAGGAGATTCCAAAGGGATTACCACCTATTCGTGGTATTGAGCACCAGATTGACCTTGTACCCGAAGCATCGATTCCAAACAAGCCAGCTTATAAGGAGCAATCCAGAGGAGACAAAGAACTCTAAAGGCAAGTCGATGAATTAATGAGAAGGGTACATGAGAGAAAGCATGAGTCCATGTGCAGTGCCTGTGATTTTGGTGCTAAGAAAGATGGGACATGGAAATGTGTGTTGACTACCGCGCTATCAACAACATCACATAAAGTATCGTCATCTCATTCCTCGCTTAGATGATATGTTAGATGAGTTACATGGTCTAGTGTCTTTTCTAAAATTGATCTGAAAAGTGGATATCACCAAATTAAAATGAAAGAAGGTGATGAATGAAAACTGCATTTAAGACAAAATATGGATTGTGTGAATGGTTTAGTAATGCCTTTCGGTTTATCTAATGCACCTATACTTTTATGAGACTTATGCACCATGTTTTGAGGACTTTTATTGGAAAATTTGTGGTTGTCTATTTTGATGATATCCTCATTTACAGCAAGAGTTTGGAAGATCATATGTCTCACTTGAGGGATGTTTTAGAAGTGCTTCGAAGGAACAATTATATGCTAACCTCAAGAAGTGCACTTTTTGCACAGACATACTTGTGTTTCTTGGTTTTGTTGTTAGTGCGCAAGGAATACAGGTTGATGAAGAAAAGGTTCGTGTGATCCAAGAATGGCCTAGTCCAACCAATGTAAGTAATGGCGGAGTTTCCATGGACTAGCGAGTTTTTACAAGAGATTTGTGAAGGATTTCAGCACCATTGCAGCACCACTTACTGAGGTAATTAAGAAGAACATGGGGTTCAACTGGGGAGAGCAACAAGAGAAGGCCTTTCAGACGCTTAAAAATAAGTAGACTCAGGCGCCATTACTTGCTTTACCTAACTTTGCTAAAACGTTTGAAATTGAGTGTGATGCTTCAAGATTAGGTATTGGAGCAGTGCTTATGCAGGAGAGAAGACCGATTGCATTCTTTAGCGAGAAGCTAAGTGGGGCAACCTTGAATTACCCTACTTACGACAAGGAGCTATATGCATTGGTTCGAGCCCTGGAGACGTGGCAACATTACCTTTGGCCAAAAGAGTTCGTGATCCACACTGATCATGAATCTTGAAGTACTTGAAGGGGCAACATAAGCTGAACAAAAGACATGCTCATTGGGTGGGAGTTCATCGAAACATTTCCATATGTCATCCATTACAAGCAAGGTAAAGGAATGTCGTCGCTGATGCACTTTCTAGAAGGTATACTCTTATCTCACTCTAGTTCTAGACTTCTTGGTTTTTGAGCACATTAAGGAGTCATATGCTGCTGATCGAGATTTTTTGTGAGGAGTATGTGCAATGTGAGAAGAGTGGGCATGGAAAATTTTATAAACATGAAGGATTCTTGTTAGGGAGAGTAAACATGTATTCCACTTTGTTCTTTAAAGAGAATACTCCGTGAGGGAGTCTCATGGAGGAGGTTTAATTGGACACTTGGAGTAGCTAAAACCTTAGGAGTATTGCAGGAACACTTCTATTGGCCTCACATGAAAAGAGATGTTGAGAGAATTTGTGAGTGATGTGTCACATGTAAGCAAGCAAAATCTGGAGTCCAACCTCAAGGCTTTAACAACCCCACTTCCCATTCCTCATGAGCCTTGGGTAGATATTTCTAATGGATTTTGTGTTAGGATTACCCAGGTCTAGACATGGTCGGGATTCTGTTTTTGTAGTTGTTGATAGTTTTCTAAAATGGCACATTTTATTCCTTGTCACAAAACGGATGATGCTTGTAATATTGCTAATTTGTTCTTTAGGAAAGTTATGCGATTGCATGGTATGCCTAGAACAATTGTATCAGATAGGGATGCTATGTTCTTAAGCTACATTTTGGAAGACTTTGTTGGGCTAAGTTAGGAACTAAGTTATTATTTTCTACTACTTGTCATCCACAGACTGATGGTCAAACTGAGGTAGTGAATCGAACTTTATCTACTTTGTTGAGGGCTGTAATTAAAAAGAATATTAAAAGTTGGGAGGATTGTTTGCCGCATGTTGAATTGCCTATAACTGTACAGTGCATCTACTACTAAATTTTCCTCCTTTTGAAATTGTGTATGGTTTTAATCTACTAACTCCTTGGATTTATCACCTTTGCCTATTTCTGAGTATGTTAATTTAGATGGCAAGAAGAAGGTCGAATTTGTTCAACAGATCCATGAGAAGGCAAGACTGAACATTGAACGACGAATAAGCAGTATGTGAAACAAGCCAACAAGGGTCGTTGACAAGCTGTTTTTGAACCTGGAGATGGGTTTGGGTTCACATGCGTAAAGAGCGGTTTCCCGTGCAGCGCCGATCTAAACTACTTCCTAGAGGCGATGGACCATTTCAAGTTCTTGAGCGCATCAACGACAATGTATACAAGATAGATTTGCCTGGTGAGTATCAAGTAAGTGCCACATTTAATGTTACTGATTTGAGTCCTTTTGATGTAGGTGATGATTTGAGGACAAATCCTTTTCAAGAGGAGGGAATGATGAGATCCATGATAAAGAGTCAAGCCGAAAGAAGGAATGTGGATCCTTTTAAAGTGCCGCCTAGACTGATCACAAGAAGTCGAGCGAAACGATTCAAGGAAGCACTTAGGTTGATAAGGATGTCAAAGAACCCAAAAAAGGGATTGGAGCAATCATGAAGTTGGAACGGATTGAAACAACCAAGGAAGACCCTTGCTCTTATACAAGTCAAAACCGACACGGGTTGAAGAGGGCAATATACTTTCAAGGCACGACCGTGTAGGAATATCAAGATTGCACAGAATCATACACGGCCAGACACAGGGCTGAAAGGCATGGCCGTGTAAGGAGACAAAATTGCACAAAATCATACACGGCCAAAGACAACGGCCGCATATCCCCTGCCGACCAACATGTCGTTTGTTATTTTTACGCACTTATTGAAGTGACGCCGTTTTAGGCTTGTATTTGCACGAATTGTAACCCTAGTATAAAGCTCTTGGGGTATAGAACAACTTACAACTTACATCTTAGAACATTAAACATATTTGAGAGGCTCCTCTCTTGGTTCTTCAAGAACTAGATCGAACTTATGGGATTAAATTTCCGTGGCGTTCATCCCGACTTATCAATCGGTCTTTCATCCCGATTGTGGCGTCTTCATTTTATACCGGGGGTTCTTGTCTCGCTTATAGACAAGGGTTTCACGGTTTCCACTTCAGGTGTTTGGGCTCTTAGGCAACGAATTCCGAACGAAATTGGTATTGGGTTTCGTCAGGGTTGGTGTGGTTCGTATCCCCCCAAAGTTCTTAAGAAAATTTACATCTTATCCTTAATTTATTTTATAATATGTATATTACATATTAGAATTTCGGATATTTCCCTTCTCCCCCCCTTATAGACTTTCATCCTCGAAAGTACCCCGATTCTGGAAGAGTTCTAGATACTTCTTTCTCATCTTTTCTTCAAGTTCCCATGTCGTTTTCCCTTCTGTCTAATTAGTCCATTATACTTTGACATACGGAATTATTCTCCATTTTAGCACCTATTCTTTGGTGTCTACAATTTTGAGGGGTTTTTTTCCATAAATAAATAGATTTGGCAATACATTCAATGGTTCCAAAGCTACTATCAATCTGGGTTTTAAGTACATACTTTCTTAGCTGGGTGCATGGAATACATTCATGTACACTAGCCAAACTTAGCAAAGAGCTAACCTATAAGCTATTGTACCTATTCTTTCCAAGATTTCAAAAGGCTTATATACCTTAGGTTTAAAAATTTCCTCTCACTTAAATCTGATTACTCCTTTGTTAGAGAAATCCTCAACAAGACCTTATCTCCCACTTAAAGTTCTAAAGAGGGGTCTTCTCTTATCTACATACTCTTCTGTCCAACTAAGCTATTTGCATTTTCTACCTAATTAACTTTACCTTATCCACTGCCTCTTGTACTAACTCATTTCTAACATCTCCAATTCTAATTTGCGCATGTCTTCTAATAGTTCTTTTCATAAGATGAAGTGGCTACATTGCCCTTTTTCTTTCTAATAAAAGGCTCTACCACCATATTAACCTTTCCTAATGTATTATATCTTTAGGTCATAATCTTTTATCATTCCAACTGTCTTCTCTATCTCATATTCAGCTCTTTCTATGTAAAGATATACTTTAGGGTCTTGTGATTTGTAAAGATCTTACACTTCTCTCCATATAAATAATGCTCCATAGCTTCAAGGCTAGTAACCACAATCTTGGGGTTTAGGACCCCATTTTGAGCAAATCGACCCAAATTTTTATATACTAACCCCTTTTTTTCTTATTCAGTATTTTTTTATTTTCCCAAAAGGAATATTATCATGCTTTACAGGGGAATGGGCAAATACTTAAAATCAGCTTGTGGGTTATCCATGGACCCCCTGAACCCGGTTTGGGTTGGGCCCATGGATTTATAGAAGACGGATCATGAAGAGAAATTTTTTTATTTTATTTTTCATTTTATGAAACATTTTAGTTGTATTTTTTGGGTTTTGGGGAAATTTTTTTTTCTTTGTAACTTTATTTAGGGTTAAGGCCCCCCTTTTTAAAAATGGCAAAAATTGTAATTTTAAAACCTTTTTAAACCCCAGGAGTGGGGAAGTATAAAAAATTGTTAAGGGGGGGGTTTTAAAGGGGGGCTTATTTTTTCAGAAAAAACCCCCTTCACAAATTTTGGTTTAGGGGGGGCTTAGGGTTTTCCCAATTCCAAATTTTTTTTCAATTTCAATCCCAAAAGTTGAAATTGTGGGAGTGCAAATCTTGAAATTGGGGTTATTTCAATTTCTTTTTTTTGTGATTTTTTTTCTTCTCTAGTGTGTTTATAAATTTGGGTTTTAATTGGATATTTCTTGGTTAGATATCCTTGTTGTTATTCACAATTCTTGTGATTTTTTGAAGGAATTTCTTTTTGATCCAATTCATCTTTAAGGATTTCCTTGAAACTTGATTTTCCCATTGGAAAAAGGTTTTTTTGTTTTCGGTTTTTCTTTTCAAATTAAAGGGTTCATTTGCGGGGGAAATTTCATGAAATTTTTGGGGTTGTTAGAAGGCTTTTTTATTGAAATTTTTTGAAATTTTATCATTTGGTTTTTTTTTAATTTCATCCTTTCCCTCATTAGGGTTCATTTGAAAAAGTGCCATTTTTGGGAAAACCGATTTTCCTTGATTGAGTAGTTTTCTTAATCTTTTGGATGTGCTTTTAAAATGTGTTTAGGAAAATTCCCCCCAAAATGTCTGTAACCTTAGAGTTTCTTGAATGCACCGGCGGCTCTTATCCAACCTTGAATTAGATTTTTTTTTTCAAATTTTTTTTTATATCAACGAACTAAAACACTAGTACATATACTTATTGAGCATGGGCTGCCTCCCATGAAGCGCTTAGTTTATAGTCACTAGCCCGACTTTTTCAGTTCCAGTTCTCGAATCTCCAAAATCCACAGTTGTGGCATTTCTATTAACAGTTCCCCTTCATAGTAATGTTTGAGAAGATAACCGTTTACCTTGGAAAGTACGGTTGTCTTCTGCCTTCAACCTAACTGCACCATAAGCAAACACATTAACAATTTCAAAGGGGTCCAGACCATCGTGATTTCAACTTACCTAGGAACAGCTTCAAGCGGGAGTTATTGTAAGACCTTTTGACCAAGGAAAATTTTCTCGCCTCACGAGTTCTTATCATGCCATCACTTTGTTCGTTCTTTGTAAATTTTGGCATTTTCATATGCTTCTTCTCTCAATTCAGCCATCTGATTTAGTTGAAGCAATCTTTTTTCACCTACAGCTTTCTCATCAAAGTTAAGGTATTTAATAGCCTAGAAATGCCTTGTGCTCGAGCTCTACTGGTAAGTGACACGATTTACCAAAAACAATCTTGTATAGGGACATTCCTATAGGGGTTTTAAACGCTGTTCTATAAGCCCATAATGCATCGTCGATTTTTAAAGACCAATCTTTCCTTTGATGCATTGACATCTTTTCTAGAATTCGCTTAATTTCCCTATTGGATACCTTAACCTTCCATACGTTTGTGGATGATAAGGGGTGGCAATTTTGTGAGTAACCCATATTTAATAATAATTTCTCAATTGCTTGTTACAAAAATATGTTCCCCCATCACTTATTATAGCTTTAGGTACCCCAAATCTTGAAAATATATTCTTTTTCAAAAATTTAATGACAACCCTGCTGTCATTAATTTGTAGAGCAACTGCCTCTACCCATTTCGAAACATAATCAACAGCTAAAAGAATATATTTGTTTGAAAAAGATGAGGGAAAAGGACCCATAAAGTCGACCCCCCAAACGTCAAAAAGCTCGATTACAAGTATATTATTTTGTGGTAATTCGTGTCTTCTAAAAATGTTGCCAGTCCTTTGACATTGAGCAAAAGACATGATGTAGTTCCTACAATCACTAAAAAAACCCGGGGCCCAATAAAATCCACATGATAAAATTTTAGTTGCCGTTTTTTCCATACCAAAGTGACCTCCTACCTCTCTAGAATGACAATGCTGTATAATGCTAAGCTGTTCACTTTCAGGTACGCATCGTCTAATTATTTAGTCAACACAATTTTTAAAGAGATATGGTTCATCTTAAAAATAAAACTTCACATCATGTAAAAATTTATTTTTCTATTGGTAGGTTTAAACCTATGGAGTGATTTTGCTAACCAAGTAATTAATGATATCAACATACCAAGGTAATCCTTGAACTTCTACTACATGCAATTGTTCATCAGGGAAACTTTTCATTAATAGGTGAATCAAAACAATTAGATTCCAGACGGGATAAATGATCAGCCACCACATTTCAGTTCCCTTCTTATCTTTAATTTCCAGGTTAAATTCTTGCAGTAGTGAATCCTCGAATTAACCCTGGTTTAGCATCAGCTTTGCAAATAAATACTTAAGGGCAGCATGGTCGTTTAACTATGATTTTAGAACCTAATTAGGTAAGGCCAGAATTCATCGCATGCAAATATGACTGCAAAAAGTTCTTTTTCAGTTGTGGCATAATTCCTTTGGGCCTCATTTAAGGTTCTACTCGCATAGTATATTACATAAAATGATTTATCTTTCCTTTGCTTAAGTACCGCTCCTACAGCATAGTCACTGGCATCACACACAACTCGAAGGGAAGCTCCCAATCAGGTGCAAAATCACTGGTGAAGTAGTGGCTTCTCCTTCAATAGATTAAATGCTACAACAATTATCATAAAAAATAAAGGTAGAATCTTTTTCTAATAAATTACAAGGGGTCTTGAGATTTTAAAGAAGTCCTTGATAAATCTCCTGTAGAAGCCAGCATGTCCCAAGAAGCTTCTGATTCCTTTCACTGTAGTAGTGGTGGTAGCTTCTCTATCACCTCTACTTTTGCCCTGTCAACCTAAATTCCCTAGATACTTTGTGCCTAAGACTATTCCCTCTCTTACCTGAAATGGCAAATTTTCCCAATTAAGAAGCAGATTAGTTTTTCTTGGGATCTCTTAAGCACACATCCTAAATTTGTTAGACATGTTTCGAATGACTTCCCAAAAACAAAAAAATCATCCATGAATATTTCAATAAAATTTTCTATCACGTTAGAAAATATGGACATCATGCATCTTTGAAATGTATGGGTGCATTACAAAGACCAAACGACATTCTCCTAAAAGCAAATGTGCCCTAAGGACAAGTTAAAGGTGGTTTTCTCCTGGTCCCCCGGGTGCTATATGGATTTGTTTGTAACCAGAATAACCATATAAAAAGCAGTAATAATCAAAGCCCCGCAAGTTTTTCTAACATCTGATCTTTTAAAAGGGAGGGGGAAATGATCTTTGCGGGTAGCATCATTCAGTTTTCTATAGTCTATACAGACTCCTCCCAAATAGTTACAGTGCGGTGGGAATTAATTCATTGCCTCATTTTTTTATTACAGTCATACCACCTTTTTTGGTACAACTTGGACAGGACTAAAACCCCTTTACTATCAGAAATTGGAAAAAAAATGCCTTCATCTAACAATTTAAGCATTTCTTTTTTTACAACTTCCTTAAGAGTTGGGTTAAGTCTTCTTTGTGGTTATACTGTAGGTTTTCACTCAGCTTCAGAAATATCCTATGAGTACAAATTGAAGGGCTAATTCCCTTTTAAAAATCAGCAATGGTCCACCCGATAGCTTCCTTATGTTCTCTTAGAACATCCAAAAGTTGTTGCTCTTGATCACCTGTCAAAGAAGAAGAAACAATTACTGGAAAAGTAGCATTCATTCCAAGATAAGCATACTTTAAATGACCAGGCAAAAGGGTTTAAGTTCAAGCATCGGGGGTTGTGTCAATGACGGCATCGGTTTTCTTCTCAGTGGTCCCCAGCTCCTCATAGTGTGAGTCTTGAATTCATAAACTTGTTCAACACGTTCTTCTTGGGGTTCATCCTCATCATCACTCCAATCATCTAAATTCCCAAGAAAATGACTCCATTGTGTCCACACCTGCATCTCTTCCATGAACTCATAGGAAAGCTCATCAACAATATCAATAGTGTAGCAGATTTAATAGTCATCAAATTTCTTTTGCAGCCTCATACACATTAAACGTGACTTGTTCATCCATAAACTCCCAAATAAGCTTTACCTTGTTCCACATCAATTAATGCCTTACCTGTTGCAGGAATGGTCTTCCTAAAATCATAGGTACCTCTCTATCTTCTTCCATTTCCAGGACTATAAAATCAACTGGAAAGATGAATCTATCCACTTTTATAGGGCATTCTCCACTATACCCTTTGGGTACTTGACAAATTCTATCCGCAAGTTGTAAGGTGACGTGCGTTTTCCTTACATTCTCCAAGTCCTAGTTTTTGAAAATGGACAAAAGGGGATTAAATTTATACTTGCACCAGAATCTATAAAATACTTTTTCAAAATGAAAATTACCAATAGTGCAAGGAATAGTGAAACTTCCCTGATCTCTTTGTTTTCTTGGCAAGTTGGATAAAATTCTTCTGTAGGATCATAGAACACTCCCCTATAGGCAATACAGATTCATTCCCATCTATCTTTTCTTCTTGGTGAGCAAATCCTTCAGAATCTGCATATGAAGGCATTTGCTGAAGTGCCTCTGCAAAAGGAATTTAATTTGCAATTTTTTAAAGACTTCTAAAAATTTAGCAAATTGTGAATCCAATTGTTGTTGCTTCAACCTTCCTAGGAAAGGAATAGGAGGAACATCCCCTTTCACTTTTGGTGAATTTGCTTTGGTTCCTCTTCCTTTTTTTTCCCTTTATCTTTCTCTAGGTTAACCCCCCCTCTTCCTCAAGTTTCTTACAACTAATTCCTTACCACTCCTTAGCATAATACATTTACACCCTTAGGATTCTGCTCAGTTTTTGCTAGGTAAAGACCCCGATGGTCTATTACTTAACTGTTGAGACATTTGACTAAGCTGATTTTCAAGATTTCCCAATGGTGGCTTGTTGATTTTGCAACAGTTGTGTCAGTCTTTTGCATATAACTTATCATGATTCTTCCATTTTAGACTGACCTTGTTGAGAAAGAGGTATTATGATTAGGATATTGTTGATGGGGAATATTATGATTAGGACCTTGCCTTTGAAATCCAGGAGGGTTTTAAATGTGTTGTTATCATTTCTCCATGAGAAATTTAGATGGTTACGCCACCCTGGATTGTAGGTGTTTAAATAAGGTCCTTGATTACCTCTTTGGAAATTGTTAACAAAATTACTTGCTCTCCATGGGATGAGGAGGAAAAGTTTCCAGATGGGCACTCAAAAGTTGAGTGTGGTCCTGAGCATAACTCACAACAAGAAATTTGATTAACATTAAAAGAAGGTGCAGAGGTGAGTTTACTTACTTGGGGGGTAAGAGCAGAAATCTGAGCTGTTAAGGTGTCCATGTCATTGGCAGATGCTACTCTAGACTTACCTCTTTCATGTTGCCAATTATGTGCACTAGAGGCCATTTCATCTATCAAAGCACTAGCCTCTTCATATGTCTTACTCATTAGTGCACCACCAGAAGCAGCATCTACCAGAGATCTCAACGTGTCATCAACTGAGATAGAATATCTAAATAAGGAGATTATCCGGTAATCCATGATGGGGGCATTTTCTAATTGCCCCCTGAATCTTTCCATGCTTCATAAGTGATTCACCACTAAACTTAATGAAGTTTGTGTGTCATTCTTACCTAGCAGTTCTAGCTGATGGAAAAAATTCTCCTTAAAAATTTAGATGAGATATCAACCCAAGTGGTTACAGAGTCTTGTGGCAGTGAATTGTACCAAGGCCCTAGCTTTTTTCTAAGTGAAAACGGAAAAAGTTGTAGCCTAATTACATCATCAGATACATTACTCATTTTCACTGTATTACGATATTGAAGAAATACTGCAATATGCTCATCAGGACTCTCATTTGGATATCCTCTAAATTGATTTGATTGAACCATTTGAACAAGTGCTGGTTTAAACTCAAAATTGTTAGCCTGAATTGTCGATCTTCTGATTGCAGGACTTGAAACAACAAGTACCGTGCATTCCCAAGTGCTCTACCAATACCCCGAATCCGATTGTGTTTCTCATCTGCCATGTTCTCTTCTTTCTTTCTTCTCTGCTCTCTTCTAATTTGTCGAAGGTGGTTCAATCTCAAGATTAATTGATAGAAGTTCAGCACTTCTACTCTTGCGCATAAAAAGAAATTTGAAGAGAACAGGAAACGATCACACAATGATAAGAAAAATTAAATAACAAAATAATTGCGCCTAAATTAACAATAGAATCTGAAGATGGTATAATATTAATCAAACCCCGACAATGGCGCCAAAAACTTGGTCCACGCAAAAAGAGATATAAAAAAGAGCGTGAATAAATACCGCAAGTGTACCGAATCGAATCAAGTAATATAGTAAGAGAAGAGTGTCGAACCCCGAAGATTGATTAAGTAATAGACCTATATCAATCTCTACTATTATTTAGGCAATGATATTTGATGAGATCAATGTGAAGAATTATAATAAATGCCAAAAAGGGAATTTGTGTTTGAAAAAGGATGAATTGGTGGTGGAAATAGAATCTACCCTAAATTCTACTAATCATATTGCCTTCATGTTAAAAATAAATCATAGCTATATGGATTTTACAAGAAATTGACAAAACCTTAATCCTTTATCAAAGTTTTAAAGTAACATTACCCCAATTTAATTTAATAGCTCTCGCTAATTAAAATCAATGGAGGATTCTAATTCACAATCATAAATTTCCCAATTATATGATTGCCTAATATCTTTAAATAATTTCTCCTAATCCCTTAGTGAAAAATTTAATAAAAATATTGTTGAAACACTTAGGTCAATTTCTAATAAAATTCAATAACGCTGCTTCCGCATGAATTGTTAAATTTTTACTTAGAATTTCCCGATAAAACCTAAATTTCTCTTTCAAGTCATTTACATTCCTATGCATTGATTTCAATTACAAAAAAACAATTCATAGCAAGACTTCTTATATGAAAATTCTGTATATTTGTATGTCCTATAAAAATGAATACAATGATCATTTTAGTTTGAATTATGGCTTCATCATGTTTCCCACAAGGAGATTAGAACATTATGGTATGAATTGCGTAAAACAATTGAAATAAATAGGTGCAGTGGAATTCATATTGAATAACAAGAATAACTAATAAATGGCATAAAAGAAAATAAAGTAAATGAAACAATTGCTATAATCTTCAAGAGTTTGTAGAACTTCAATCTTTCCCAAAATGATTCCTAGAATTCTTCAATTGAAAGAAAACTTCAGCAAAATAGCATTCTTTCTTCAAACTAAATTTGGAATAACATGAAATTAAAAGAATTAAAGAGAATATAAAATCCTAAAGTTCCTAAGGGAATTTCTAATGATTCAAAAAAAAAACAAAGGATGCTAAAACAAAGGATGCTCTCAAGGGTTTACACAAGGGGCCTATTTATAGATCCAAAGAGGAGGAGGATAAGGTTAATCTGATGAGGAATTGAGTCAGCAAATTATTTAAGATACGATTTTGGAGAGATTTTCACAAAGGATATCCGAGGAGCAAAGTAGGTCGGGTTAAGGCCGGCGGCTTTGATGTCTTATGAGGCCGGTTTAATGTAGGCCGGCTCAAGGCCGGTAGCCTTTGGTAGTAGTCCGGCCTAAGGCCGGTAGCCTTTAATGCAATCCTCCCACTCGCTTCTTCAATTTTGTGAAAAACTCCTCCAATTAACTTGTAATTTACTTTTGGGTCCTCAAAACCTGAATTTTCACAATAAAAAACCATTAAATAATCATTTCTTTATATTTTCTTATAATATTGAAATAAATTTAATATAAATCCAAAAGAAAATATAAGTATAATGTGATCTTATCAATCACAAATCTACTTTTGAGAACACTTGAGCTCCTTGCAATAGGTCAAATAAGTCATCTATCCTAAGAAAGGATATTGTTCTTGATAATGACCTGTTTAACTCTCTATAGTCTATATAGAATCTCATGCTTCCGTCTTTCTTTTTAATAAACAGGATTAATGCACCTAAAGAGAGACACCGAGTCTAATGAAAACCTTATCCTAAGATCTTAGAACTGTTTCTCAGTGCTTCCAATTCCATTATTGCCATCCTATAGACTGGTTTTATATGGTACCATGCCCTGTACCAAGTCAATGTTAAATTTTATCTCCTAACTAAGGGTAAACCAACAAGGTCGTTTGGAATCACTTCTGAATTCCTTACTAACGGTACCATTCCATCTTGGCTTCTTCACTTAGCTTCAACAAATACAGTTGCCAATATATTCTTTCCTCACATCTCATAAGTAAGTAATCTAGTAGGTCTTTCCACTTCTAATTTATATTAAAGTACTCCCCCAGTATATTGAACTACACCACCATGTTGTGACAATCAATGGTGGCATGGTACTTTGACAACCAATTGATATCTAGAATAATGTCAAACTCTATCATTTCCAATATTAAGAGGTCTGCTAACATCACCCTACCCTGTATCTCTATTCCCACTCCTCTACATATTCTACTTATCCTTCCTTCTACACCTAAAGAAGTATTAATAGCTAAACAGTTATTCATGTTTTCAATATCCAATGCATATGCATGTACAAAATTCTTAGACACATAGGATACGAATACACTGGTATCAAACAATACATATGCATTTTCAAGAGTGTACTAGAAGCATACTTACAATGTTGTCCACGCTAGGGATTTCCTAGTGCTACTATTGATGGATAGCAAGAACCTTGGTAAAAACTCTCTATCTAGGACCCCTTGCTTATGGTCTACCACCCTATCCTCTCACTAGTGGTCTGATTGCCTATTCAATTGAGCTTGCCTCATTTCTTATGGCACACATGAAAATAAATTTAGGGGAACTAACCTCTCGATGCAGTGTCTACTAATATGTCATATCTTTCTACAAGAGAAGCATGCCCCTTCTAGCCATTTATACTCTCTCAACTTATGAGGTCCATAGCATCTAGAACATTTAACCAGTGACCTACTACAAGAAGTGTCAAAGGCACTTGTTTGATTTGTAAAGGAGAAACTACAACACTCAGTGTTCTTCTCTACTGCACATGGTGTCTTTTGTCCTTATCTTGCCTCATTCCACTTGAGGTAAGGTCTTTTTCCCAATGCTATTGCTACACCACAACTCCTCTGTTCCTCTATATTTTTTTCTATTTAACTCGAGGTACTTAGCCTATCAATCATTTTAGCATAGGTAATTAGCCAAAAGCCCCCAAGTACAAGTTGTAAGTCCAAATCTAAGCCTCTCAAAAACCTCTTAGCTCAGGACCTATCATTGTTACACACATTCTCAAGAAGCAATTGAATGAAGAGGTTTAACTTTGCCTCATATTCTTTATTGTTTGGCCCCCTTGTTCACAATTATAGTATTCATTTTCCATCTTGTCTTTACAGCAGCTGGGAAAGTACCTCTGATAAAATAGCTCCGTAAACATAGTTTAATTCATGTATTCCCTACAAGTCTAGGAACCAAAGTGATAGAAATCAAAATCCGACAAACTTATCATTAGGGCAAGAACTAAAGGATTCGAATCTTGGCGATGAGGACCCATTTTGAGCAAATCGACCCTGGAATTATTCGTTTACTAACCTCTTTTATCTTGTTCATGTATTTTATATTCCAACAGGAATACTTATCATATTCTATCGGGCAATGGACAAACTCCATCAGACTCAGCTTGTGGGTTAGCTATGGACCGACCTGAACCGGCGATGAGCTGGGCCGATGGATCCTATAGAAGACCGGCATCTTGAAGACCATTATCTTTTATATATTTACTCTTTTATGAACTATTTTGGTTTTGGGACACTTTTATTTCTTTGTAACTTTCATTTAGGGTTAGCCACCTTAAAAGTGGCAAACTTGTAATTTTGAGCACTTTTAACCCTAGGAGTAGCAAGTATAAATACTTGCTTAAGAGAGGGTTTGGGGAGGCTTATTTTGCAGATCAAAAACTTCTTCTTCACGTGAAAATTAGGGTTCCTAATTGTCATCTAGACTCTTATCAATTTCAATCCCAAGAGTTGAAATTATGGCAAGTGCAACACCTTGAAAATTGTGAGTTGTATAAATTTCATTTTGTTGTGATTTCTTTTCTTCTCTAGTGTGTCATATCTAGGTTGAATTGAGATAGTTCTTGGATAGATTTGCTTCTAATTGTATTCGAATTCTTGAGTTTATTTAAGGTACTTTGCAATTGGATTCGAATCTCATTGAAGAATTCCCTTGAAAACGTGTTTTCCACTATTGGAAAGGAGTCGTTGGAATTGAGGTTTTCTTTTGAATTTGTGGATTATTGTCGTGGATTATATGTGAATAGGGTGTTATTAGAAGAGATTATCATTGTGGTATTACAATTATATCTTTGAGCATTTGGAATTCATTACATCTTCACTAGGGTTCACGTGAATTTTGCCCTTGTGGATCCGGTTTTACCGACTTAAGATTGTTTTTCTTAAGTCTTTTCATTGTGCTTCTAAGTGGAATTAGGCACATCATCTTTTTGGTATCAGAGCTTGTGGTTGTGAGAAGGGATTATGTGATTTTGAATTTTGGAAATTTAGGGTTCATGTTCTTACATCATCAATTCCAAAATTGCGGGTAAATTGAAATTGTTGTTGTAGTTGTTTGAAGTGGAGTGAATTGTCTTTGAGTAGGAGTTGAATTTACTGAATGTTGGAGTGATTTTGAAGTACTTGTTGAAGATTCTATGTTGTGGACTTCATCGTGAAGGAAGAGGAAAGATAGTGCATTTTTTAATGCAATTGTGTAGGAAGAGAATTGTGGTTCTTACATTGTTTGAATTCGGAATTAGGGGAGAACATTTGCAATTTCCAATTTGATTAGTGTGTAAGAAGGGAAGTTATTTGATTTCAAACAAGCATTAAGAGTGAAGGAGTTAAAGTGTGTTTGTTTGAATTTGAAAAATTGCATCTTACCAAATGTGGAGGGGTTGCAATTAGTGAAGTGGTTTGATTTTCAAATTTAATTTGCTGCCTTCTTATATAAGTTGCGGATTGGATTTGTATTTGAAGTGAAGAATTTTGCAACGTGATTAGCCTTGAAATTGCTTTGAGAAAGAGTAATGAATTGAAAAAGTTTTGTGTTGCATGTACGTGTATGTTGTTGTAAGTTGCGGTTGATAAATTGTGTAGAAGTGGAGAAGTGCACCGTATGTGTGAAGGTGTTTGTGTGGTGTTATGTTGTGCAAATTGGAAGTGGAAGTGTACA
>JBBMOL010001904.1:0-31007 GCA_037954665.1 Laguncularia racemosa
TTTTTCCCCCATTATTCCTTTCCTAGTCTTGCTACTAATCAAATGCGTTTGCGGGCTCTCTTGATGACCTTGAATGTCGAGCAAGAGGAGCCTATTTGCCCCATTTGGATTTCATGTGCCTCAGCCCGGTTTTAGGGTCATCAATGTCCCGCAGTCCTACATTGCTTTGGGAAAATCAGTTGCTTTTTATCACTTGTTAGCAAGTTTACCTCAATCTCAACCTCTACACCCTGTTGTTAGTGGACCCTACGGGTATAGCATTACCCCCTCATGGTCATGTTTTAAATTCAAAACCATGATTAGCTAGACTAACAACCTTGCCCTGATTTGAAGATAGGTAGATTTATTCTCAATATATTAGCTTGCATGTTGTAACAGATTGTAAATTAAATAACCAATGGATAAGCAATGAATACCCAACCAGTATTGATGTTGTACTTGTTAAATATCCAAAAACTGTTTTTGTTTATCCTATATATCGATGGCTAATAGACCCATACACCTCTTATATTCCTCATGCATGCCACGAAGGCCCTCCATGTACCCCAACTAAGCCAAACACTCTTCCCATAAGGATACTTTACGTTGTATGCTGCACTAGCCAATTCACATAAACCCTCTTACTCAAGTTGATCTGATGGAGCTCTTGTTGTGTGTTCACATGCTATGGAATTATATGGAAACCCACCAAATTGCCTTGCAACACGGTCGAGGTACTGCCACTTGACTAATGTAGAAACATATGAGTGGCACCCGAGTGATCTAAGTGCATATGTCCTTCTAAAGAAGGCTAGTAGGATGTAAAATTGAATTCCTAGTGTATCACTCCCACTAAACTAATTAATTTTGAAAATGATTAATTAATCACATATTAAAGACTGATTAATGAAAAATTAATAATTAATTAACATAAAAATAATATTATGACAATTTTTTCAATAATAACCCAAGATTTAAATTCAAATTAATATGAATTTTTATAAATTTAATTTTCTAACAATTAATTAATCATATATAACAACTAACTAATTATAAATTTATGATTAAAAATAACAACTTAATTTTATGACAATTTTTATAAAAAGAAATGAAGGGCATTTTATTTTCAATCATGCGAAATTTTTAAATAATTAATTTTCTAACAATTAATCAATGACATATTAGAAATTAATTAATAACAAATTAAAGGATTAACTAAAAAACAACTTAATTTTACGATAATTTTCATAATAAAAACCCAAGACATTTTATTTTCAACCAATATGAAATTTTTTACTAATTAATTTTCTAACAATTATTAATGACATAATAACGGCTAATTAATGCCAAATAACAATTTATTAAAAACAACTTAATTTTATGAAAAATTTTCACAACAAACCAAGACATTTCAATTTAAAATCAATACAAATTTTTTTACTAGTTAATTTTGTAATAATTAATTAATGACATATTAGTGACTAGTTAATGACAAATTAATATTTAATTAACAACAACTAGTAGTATTTTAATAAAAATAGTAAATTACCAAAAAAAAAATGTAATTCAATAGTCGAGATAAAAAAAATGTAAAATTAATAGAGATTATAAATAATTAGTTCACAAAATAATTATATCTATTCATATTATAATTGTGTTTTTATATCATATGTTGTATTTGTTTAATATTTTATCTTTATAATCATGTTTCTAAGCATCTTGTTTTTCATATTCATATTATCGTGTGATACCAAAATTTTCTAATCTTACTACCCATTGCTTCATAAAACATACAACTTTAGTTTGTAAGAACTTGATTGTCTTATATACTCGTCCTAAGTTTTGAGTTGTAATATTACTCTTTTCTTTTCTATACTCAATTTAAATTATAAATTGAAGTGATGCACCTCTCATGTGGAAAATATGTTATGTGTATTATATATATTTTTGTTCATTATAGCCATAAAATATAGCACTTCTTAGTAATAATATAATACTCCATCTTTTAAGTATTTGCTTAACCTATATATCAACTTGTATTACTCAAACTTAGTATTTAAAAGTGGAAAACATTGTGCCATTCCCAAACTAGAATAAGGCTTACAAACCCCAAAAAAATTCCTATCCCAAGCAGAAGTTCTCCACTCGGATTGCTTAAATTTACAAAAAATATAAATATGGTTTATTACTTTGAAGGGGTGCTACCTAAACACAATCCGTTAACTAATAATTTTATCATCCGCTTATATTGAGGTACGTTTCTTTTCCTTTCAGGTTTTAAGTGGGAGAACACGCAAACGTATCGGAATGGCCCTTATTTATCATGTTTTCTGTGAGGATGTCTCACGAATTTCAAAGTAGGACCAAGCAGACAAAAAAGCTTGACTTCAATCCGGCAGTCAAACAAAGCGACCAAGAAACGAAAACACGCACGCTATTTATAAAACCCAATCAATAATACTCAACCTTGGGAATTGGATTAAAATAATATTACTCTTTTTAAAAAAAATTTTAAATAACATATAAAAAAATTATTCTAAAAATAAAATACAAAGGGGACATAAATAAAATCCATACCTTCAGTAAAAAATGAGAATGCGCCTTCTCAAGAACTTCATTTGTTTTTTTTTTTTTTGTTCTTCTTCAATCTAATAGCTAGTAAATTATAAAACATAGCAATTTAACCCTTATAAAAATTTACTATTTTTTTCTCAGCTATAGTAAATTCAAATGAGTTTTTTTTTATATATTAAATGAGGCTTCATAACTCCATATATATGAAAAAATTATAATCCTTTAAAGTTAGAAAAATAAATCCATCAACATCAGTTTTTTTTTTCCTATACTACAAAAATAAAGCATAAAGGGGTGAGAAATTTTTTTTACAATAAATTTTTAAATCAATTTTTAAATTTATGAATTTTTTTTTGTTAGTCATTATATAAACTTTTAATTTTTTTAAAACAAAAAAAAAATTTGAGAAAATTTAATTTTTCTTTTCATGATTTTTTGTAAAAAAAAATAAAGATAAAAAAAAAATGCAAATTGTAGAAGGCGCGAATGAATATATGCCTTATCTGCACCTTCAAGTAAATTGCTTGAAAACGTTTAACGTAATTGCTAAAGGCACAACTTACATACATTGGATCTATGACTTATCTAAATAATATCTTCTATCTAGCCTTACATACATTGATATTTTATATGTGTATCTTTTGATAAAACCTATGCTATGGTATAATTAGGATGCGATTCATAACAGCAAGTTGAGTTTCTTTCTTATATCATGTCAAATTCAAAAGTAGGGATAAAAAATAATTATCTATATATATATTTAAGATTTTAAAAAGATTCTACATAATTAGTTCGTACTATAATTATAATTTATTTATATAATAATCGCGTCTTTTTATATCATCACCGTATTTTTTAAATATTTTATCTTTACGATCGTATTTCTTATCAAACTCTTTTTCATATTCATATTTTAGGTGATGCCAAAATTTTCCAATCCTACCACTCATTGCTTCATGAATGTATAACTTTAGTTTGTAAGAATTTGATTGTCATAATTGCCTTAAGATTTAAGTTGTGACGTTTTCTCATTTTTTTTCAATACTCAATTTAAATTATAAATTGACGTGGTGCACCTCTTATATGCATTATAATATTATTTTGTAATATCATCTTTATAAACCATGAAATATAGCACTTCTTTTGGTAATAGATATAATGCCCTACCTTTTAGGTGTTTTGCTTAACCTATCATCAACTTATATTTTTCAAACTTAATAGTATTTAAATGAGGAGTCATTGTGCCTTTCCCTAAACTAAGAATAAGGCTTACTTTAAGATTTCAGCTGATGCCTACTAACAATTAGCATTATACCCCTAAAAAAATCTTATCCCAAGCGAAAGTTCTCCAAATACGGGAGAAACTTGTCTCAAAATAGCTAAATATTTAAGTATATTATTATTAGTTTTATTTGTTGTTGTATTTTTCCTAGCTATCTACATGTCTTAATTAGACAAGCCGATAGTTTGTATATATAGCTTGTTGTTGGTTTGTTATAACTAAATGAAGCTATTTATAATTTTTACAACTTTCTTAATTTCTCTCTCTCTATATTTCCTACTTTGCTTTGTATATTTGTTCCTCAAGCTTAGTAGTAGAAGGGTCATATCAATTCCCGTTCCTTACATGGGATCAAAGCCACTAGGCTTCGTTCTTCTCTTTGCTTCCTTTCAATCATGAATTTGTCAAATCAAGGAATTTTGTGTCCTTTGCATCTATCTAGTTTGATAATCCTAACATGAATGCTAGAAATTCGATTTTTAAAGGAAGGGAAATTTTCCCTTTCCTTTAAAATAGGCCTATTAAATGGCCTTAGGCGCCAAAATGAAGTTAGGCTTTATCAAAGGGACAATCCTTAAGCTAGAGGAAGGTTCATTGAATTTACTAAATGGATAGCTGTAGTCACATGGTAAAATGTTAGATTCTTAATTCTATGACTATTGAATTAGCTCAAAACTTCATGTATGTGAAATTAGCACATGAACTATGGAAGGAAATTCTCAAACACTATGGTTTAGCCAATCGAAAATTTATTATTTTAGCTTGAAAATGAGATATCAAATCTGAAACAAGAAAATAGATAGTAGGAGCCTATTATAACAGGTTGAAGAAGACTTAGGATGAATTAAGTGTTTTGTGAAATTTTCCTAATTGCACTTGTGATTCAAAACATAAACTTCAAGAGTTTGATACACAAAACAAGTTGATGCAATTTCTTATGGGGTAAATGAAGCATATGAATGGGTTCAGAATCAAATCTTCTCCATGGAACCTTTACCAATTTTCAATTGGGCTTTCTACTTAGTTCAACAAGTGGAAACATAAAGAGAAGTTATTGGAGTGTTGACAATAATGTGGAAAAGTCAGTTTATAATGTTTAAGATAGAAAAAACTTAGAATTTCAATGTTTAGAAGAAGTATAAGAAAACAACTTGCAAGCATTGTAAGTTTTTCTAACAATAGTTATGCTACAGAATGCTCAACAGGTTTTGATAAAAACATGATGCAATCTTTGTGCATGGAGATGATGAAGATGATGAAGGAACAAAGGAATAAGAGCATTTTGGAGTAGAAGAAAATAGTTTTCCATTATGTGGGTATCATTTCTAATTTCTTATTGCTTTAGCTTTATAAGTAATGAAAAAGGATCTTAGATTTTAGATAGGGGTTTGCAACTAGTCGTATGTCACCTTACCTAAAACCTTTATATCCAATATACACACATTATTTGTAATGTCTCGAAAATTTGAAAAACTATATAAAAAAGCGATGATGAGAATTTTGTAATATTAAAATTTTGAAAAATTTTATGACAAAAAATTATAACATCGAAATACTTTAAATATTATTTTAAAAATTTTACGAATAACCAAAAACTTATGAGAAATTATAATAGGCTTTAAAAATAGAAAAATGAGGAAGACATGAAATTTTCGTTTGATAAGTATAATAAACAGTGAGAAATAGATATTTAAAAAACATTGAAAAGAATAACCATATGCAAAAAAGAAAGATAACGAATGAGTATTTCAAATTGTATAAAATATATCTCTAATAAATTAGGGAACAAAGTAGTTGAAAAATAACTGTGTATAGGAAAATATAGACAAATGAATAAAAATAATTGTAAGTCCTAATTTTAGTTCATTCGATTTAAATTAAAAGAATAAATTTCTCGAAACAGGGTTAGATAAGAAAAAAAATTGAAATGTAGATTTAGGAATTTTCAGAGAAAATTTTAGAAAAAAATTTATTTTTGGGAAATAATAAAATTAGGTTAGACGAAAAAGTTTCGTAAAAAAAATGCAAAAAAACCCAAAATTTAAAAATAGTGTGAAACGCGCAGGGAAAAATTAAAATATAAATAATTTATAATATAAAATTGATACAAACCCCCCCCAAAACGTGTGATAAAAAACCAAAATACCAATACTTTCGGAATTTGCTACCCAAGATCCAAACACATTTTAAGTGGAAACCGTGACCCTTGCCTACTTTTTAGACAAAAACCCTTTTAGTATAATATGTAGACGCCAAAATCGGGATGAAAGACCGTTTAAAATAAGGGGGGGTGAACACAAACGAAATAGAAATCGATAAGTTCTAGTTTTTTTTCCCTTTAAAAAAGAACCAAGAGGGAAATTTCCCTTTTAAAAATTTTTTTTTTTCAAAACCTTCAATTTGAAAGTTCTAAAAATTCAAAATTTGTTTAAACCCTAAAGTTTTTATATTGGGGTTTAAAAATTCGTAACAATAAAGCCCTAAAACGACATCATTTTCAAAAAATTTCCCCCTAAAAATAAACCAAAACAAAAACATACACCGGCGGCGTGGACAAAAGGCCAAAGCGGAAATTTTGGAATAAAAACCCGGGTTGGCCCTTGAGCCGGCATTGGATATATACAGGGCCAAATGTACTTCTAGAGTGATTTTTCCCTGTAATTTTCTTGACACCAAAAACCCCGGGTTTCCCTTTTTTTTAGCCGTATTAAAGACCGTGATGATTCGTGTAACCTTTTGAAAATCCTACACAACCGTGCCTTGTAAAGACACGCCCTCTTCAACCCCTTCCGTTTTGACCTTGTAAAAAAGAGCAAGGGCCCTTCCCTTGGGTTTTTCCAATCCTTTTTTCCAAAATTTTTTTGGGTTGCTTCCAATCCTTTCCGGCTTCCCCTTTGGGCATCCCCTTTTTCAACCCGTTAAGTGCTTCCTCAAATCGTTTCGCTCTATTTTTTAAAGATCGGCCCGGTGGCACTTCAAGAGGATCCACAACTATCTTCTGGCTTGGCTCCCATCATGGATCTCATCATTCCCCTCCTCTTGAAAAAGGGGGTTTTCCTCAAATCATCGCCTGCATCAAAAGGACTTAGACCCGTAAATTAAACGTAGCACTTTCTTTTTACTCAAACCCGGTAAATCTATCTTGTATGCATTTTCATTGATGCGCCAAAAAATTTTAAATGGGCCATTGCCTCTAAAGGGAATTTAAATTTTGATCGACGCTGCACAGGAAACTGCTCTTTTTCTATGTAACCCAAAAACCCCCTCTCCAGGTTTAAAGACAGCCCTTTTCCCAAAGACCCCCTTTTTAGCTTGTTTTTACATACTGCTCTGTTCTTCGCTCAATGTTTAGCCTTGCCTTCCATGTATTTTTTTTTAAAAAATCCTGCTTTTGTCTTTCCATCTAGATTTAAAATACTCAGAAAAAGGCAAAGGGATTTAAAACCAAAGGGTTTGTGGGTTAAAAAAATACACAATTTCAAAAGGAGTAAATTTAAATAGCAGAATGCATTGTACATTTTAGGCAAATTCAACAAACGACAAGTGTTTCTAAATCTCTAGTGCTCAAACCAGTGCATATAACTCCTTGTCATAAGTAGGATGTTCAAGGTTGCCCCACTTAGCTTCTCGCTAAAGAATGCAATTGGTCTTCTCTCCTGCATAAGCATTGCTCCAATACCTAATCCTGAAGCATCACACTCAATTTCAAATGTTTTAGCAAAGTTAGGTAAGCTAGTAATGGCACCTGAGTCAGCTTATTTTTAAGCGTCTAAAAGGCCTTCTCTATTGCTCTCCCCATCTGAACCCCCACGTTCTTCTTAATTACCTCAGTAAGTGGTGCTGTAATGGTGCTAAAATCCTTCACAAATCTCTTGTAAAAGCTTGCTAGTCCATGGAAACTCCACACATTACTTACATTAGTTAAACTAGGCCATTCTGGATCGCACAAATCTTTTCTTCATCAACCTATATTCCCTGTGCACTAACAACAAAACCAAGAAACACAAGTTTGTCTGTGCAAAAAGTGCACTTTTTGAGGTTAACATATAATTGCTCCTTTCGAAGCACTTCTAAAACATCCCTCAAGTGAGATATATGATCTTCTCAAACTCTTGCTGTAAATGAGATATCATCAAAATAGACAACCACAAATTTGCCAATAAAAGTCCTCAAAAACATGGTTCATAAGTCTCACAAAAATACTAGGTGCGTTAGTTAAACCGAAAGGCATTACTAACCACTCATACAATCTATATTTTGTTTTGAATGCGGTTTTCCATTCATCACCTTCTTTTATTCTAATTTGGTGATATCCACTTTTCAGATCAATTTTGGAAAAGACACTAGACCCATGTAACTCATCTAACATGTCATCTAAGCGAGGAATGGATGACGATACTTTACCGTGATGTTGTTGATGGTGCGATAGTCAACACACATTCTCCATGACCCATCCATCTTAGGCACCAAAATCACATGCACTGCACATGGACTCATGCTTTCTCTCATGTACCCCTTCTCCATTAATTCATCGACCTGCCTTTAGAGTTCTTTGTCTCCTCCGGATTGCTCTTATAAGCTGGTTTGTTTGGAATCGATGCTCCAGGTACAAGGTCAATCTGGTGCTCAATACCACGAATAGGTGGTAATCCCATTGGAATCTCCTCAGGGAAGACATCTTCAAAGTCCTGCACAATAGACACAACCACACTGGCAAAGAGTTAAATAGTTCATTAGTATTCAAACATGTTTCCTTAAAACCAGCAACAACATAGGTTGCTTCATCACTAACGCTCTCCTCACTACACTCGCTCTTGCTACACAACTCTCCTTTTGCTAGGCTGCACTCTTCTTTTCACTCACCACCAAAGTTGATCCCCTTCAACTTGGCCTCTCACACTCTTTCCAACCTTCTCTCTTTTTCCTTTTGAGTTTGACTTTTGTATTCCTTTTCTTTTCATTGTCTTTGCTCTCTCACTCTCCCTCTGTTTTTCACTCACCTTATGTTTTGCAAAAGACTGTTGTAGTTGCAACTGATCCTCATACACCTGTTTAGATGTTAAAGGTTAAGATTAAAGCTTTTCCCTGGTGAACAAACGTATACTTGTTAAAAAAGCCATCATGGACAACCTTCCTATCAAATTGCCATGGCCTCCCCAAAAACACATGACACACTTGCATTGGCACTATATCGCATAACACCTCATCCTTATACCTACCAATGCGAAAAGCAATCAAAGCTTGTTTACTCACCTTAGTCTCACTACTATCATTCAACCACTGCAATTTATATGGACTAGGGTTGTTTAGTAGTCTTGAGTCCCAGCCTCTCAACAATAAAATTACTCACTACATTAGTGCAACTTCCTCCATCAATGATCAAACTGCAAATATGATCACCTAGATAACATCTAGTATGAAAGATATTCTCTCTTTGTACCTCCTCTTCTTCCTTCACTTGCACATTCAAAGCTCGCTTCACTACTACCACTAACTTTCCTACTGCAGGCTCCTCATCATCACTAGTGTCCTCTAATGGAGGCATATCATCCTCTTCACTATCCCCCTCAGTCTCATACTTACCATCATCACACAGAATCATAACATGCCTATTCGGACATTGACTAGCAATATTGGCCTCTACCTTGGCATTTAAAACATCTAATGTCACGATTTCTAGTAGTAGAAGATCAGGTTTACCTTGGTTACCAAGAGTTGAACCCGCTTGCCTCTACTCTCCTTTTGGTTTGGTAGGTAAAGGCTTTTCTTCCTTCTTCCATTGGTTAGTCTTCTAGGTGGATGAACCAGTACCCTGTTCAAACCATGAATTACTACTACTTTTCCTCTGTGTTGGTTCTCAACCTTTATAGCCATATGAACCATATCTTCCAATTCTACATAATGCTGCAATTCAATGACATTTGAATTTCTCTATTCAATCCAGCAAGAAAACCTAGCCATGGTAGCCTCTCTATCCTCCTTCATTCGCCCTAACATCGTTTTCCATCCCTAAATATTCCACACTTTGGTTTCCCTGCAAAGAGTTTGCAATTTGTTGTGCAATTCACGATAGAATACGCAGGCAACAAACCGCTTCTTATCACCCCTTTCATCTTTTCCCCCATACCAAAAGGGGGTTCGCCATTCCTTTTCGATCAACATTAAAATTGATCCCACCAACATAGCTAACCGAAAATTAAATGGCAGCAATTTTCACTTTTTTTTCCCCCACTTAGTTGTGAAAATAAAACACCTCTCCATTTTCTTCCCCACTTAATTAACCTCGGGATCATTCTTCATTTGGAAAGGGGGAATCTTCATTTTATACAACCAAATTTTGATTATCCTCTCCTTTCCCTACCCCTCTATCTTCCCAATCCCTAATTCCCCCAAAATCCTCCCCAACAAAACCCTATAACCCCCAACAAAGGTTCATCAAATTCATAAACCGACATTTCATTTCCACCCTTTGTACTATCCAAAAGACTCTCCCTTTCCCCTTGGAAACGTTTTTAGATTGCTCTAGTCTTTTGCTCTACCGTCTCATGAATTTGTTCCATCCCCTCCTAAACTTTCCTTTCCTCACCCCTAATGCCTAATCACAACCAAAGCCTAAAACCTTTCCCCCCTCACTTTCAGGAGAATGTTGTCTGACATTTCCTGCAAAAAGATTAGTACTAACAAAAAAAATTTTAATAATTAAAGCCTCACGATACATCCCTTAATGTTTCGAAAAAATGATGATACACACTTAATCTGATTCTCCAAGAAAAAATGAATCAATCACCAACCCCTTCCGTAAATTCAAAACAACTCAGGCTCGAATTTTCCTCTTTTTTTTTTCCGAATTTTTTTTTTTGCTTTTGTTTTTTTTGCTCTTGATCAAGTTCTTTTTTTTTTTTTTTCTGATTCTCCTTTTTTTTTGTAAAAAAAATTGATAGTAGTACTACATTTTTTAATAGAAAAAATACAATGAAATTAAATACGAACAATTGATATATCGATTGGAGTTGGGGGTTTTGATGTTCCCTTTCCCTAAAACCAAAAGATTTTTACAAACCTAAGCTCTGAACCAAACGATACAACCATCCACAGGTGAAAAACCCAAACCAAACTTTCAGAATTCTCCCAAGATCCAAAACACTTAATGGAAACCGCGACCCGTTCCTACAAGTGAACAAGAACCTTGGGTAAAAATTTGTAAGCCAAAAAGGGGATGAAAGCCCGATTCATAAGTAGGATGAATGCCACGAAATAAAAAACCAAAAGTTTTAGATTGTTCTTTAAAGAACCAAGAGAGGAAATTTCCCCAAAGTTTTTTTTTTTTTAAAACTTAAATTTTGTGTTCTTATTCTAAAGTTCAAACCCCTAGGAGCTTTAATTGGGTTTACAATTTAGTAAAATAAAGCCCCAAAACGACACGCTTCAAAAATTGCGTAAAATCAACAAAAAAAGACAAAAGGGCCGGCGGTGTTGGATAAAACGCTGTAAAATTTCGCGTTTATCTTTCATAAATTTCTTGACCCAACCGGGCCCTGCCTTTTAGCCTTTTATTGACCGTGTAGATTTTTTTAACCCTTTCAACTCCTCCGACCGTGCCTTTTTAAGCCACCCCTCTTCAACCCGAATCCATTATGACTTTACAAGAGCAAGGGCTTTCCCATGGTTTGTTCCAACCTTTCCAACTTCAGATTTGCCCCAATCCTTTCCGGCTTTCAGGGAACCTTTATCAACCCGTTAAGTGTTTCCCTTTGAACTTTTCGTCGATTTCTTTGATCGATCCAGGTAGCACTTCAAGAGGATCCCATTCCACTTCTAGCTTGGCCCCCATCATGGATCTCATCAAAAATAAAAAATAATATAATCTAAAAAGTATATATATAGATGGTGTAAACATGGAGGAGCACAGGCAAAAAAAAAAGGAAAAAAAAAATCAAAACGCTATAAAAGGAAAAAAAGCCCATAAAAAAAAGGGAGAGGGATGGAACAAAAAGAAAGAAGAAAAAAAGACAAATAGCAAGAGAGAGAAGGGGAAAAAGAGAGAAAAGAGGGGGAAAAAAAAATTGAACAAAAAAATTCATATCTCGCACTTTAAACCCCCATCAACTTTTCAAGACCCCAACGTGTTCCTTGAAGTGAGGAAACTCAACAACAATTTTACCAAAAAAATTTTATTTTCCTCGAATTTAGATGATGGGAATCAAAATCTGTCAAGACCTTCTCAGGGAAAAAGCCAAAAGGTTTTCAAATCTTGGCGTGAGAGCCCATTTTAAGCAATTGCCCTCAAATTTTTTAAAAATTTAATTCTTTTCATTATTTTTTATATTGTGTTTTCCAAAACATATTTATTTCTCACAGGGCGAGGGCAAACCACAAAGACTCAGTTTGGGGGTTAACTAATTGACCTAAAAACTGAAGATGACTAAACCGACAAATTCCTTTGCAACTAACTTATTGAAGATTATTTTTTATTTTAAATTTTAAATATTTTTTTTTAAAGCTTTTGGGACTTTTATTTGGGTTTGAATTTGTTTTTTAGGTCGGTCCCCAAAAAGAGGCAGGGAAATTTTTTTGTAACAAGGGTTTTAAAATTTTAAAAACACACTTTTGGCAAGGGGCCCCATCTTGCAAGAATCCATCTCTTCCCAAATTTTCACCTTTTGAAATTTGTGGCGAAACCGACTTGAAATCAAATTGAATTAATATCAATCATTTTTTAGGCAAAATTTACAAAGCAATGAGGTGATATTTTTTTTCCTTTGGGTTCACATGATTTAGGGTTTTTTTTTAAAATTTTGGGAATTTTTTTCAATTTAAATTGGAATCTTAGTTGTTTCCATTACATCATTGAAATCTAGCAATTGATTGTTCTATATTCCTTTTGTTTTCCCATTTCTAAATTAAGATAATTGTGAAAGTTGATAAAACCCAAAGGAATTGATTTTTTTATATTCACACCTTTTGTAGAGTTTATTCATTGGATTTTTTTCATTTTGAATCTTTTAAGCTATCCCTTTTTCTTCACATTTGCTGGTTTTAATATCCATTTCATGGGGAAATTTAGGGGTTTTTCCTTCTTGTGGAGGTGGGTGTTGATTGGAGTTCAAAATTTCTTAATTTGATTTGCTATTGTTTTTGGGGGCCATCATATTTTGGGTATAAAAACTGTGGTTTGAAAAGGGGGTTTATTTGTTTTTTTGTTTTCGGAAATTGGGGGTTTCCCTTGATTTACATTTTGATCCCCGAAATTAAAAGGGAAAATTAATTGTTTATGTTGTTACTTAAAGGCAGAATTTCTTGAGTGAAGTTGAACTTGCTGTTTGTTGGAGTGGTTTTGAGGTCTTTTGAAGCCCTTTTGTTTGATTTTTTTGGTGAAAAAAAAAAAAAGAATATAGCACTTTGTTTTCAAAATTTTAACTTGAAGTTCCTCAATAATGAAGAAGTAAGGTTTAAATTTTCATTGGAGTGATTTAGACTAAAGGGGCTTAGTGTACTTTTTTAAAGAAGTGGTTTGTGGGTTAAGAAAGTTTTTTGAATTTCAAAAACACTTTAAGTATAGAAGTAATTGTGTGTTCTTTTTGAATTTGAGGTGGCCCCTTACCATTTGGGGAAATATTACAATTAGTGATCATTTTGAATTTGAATTTGAGATGCCTTTTGTTGTGATTGCAGTTTAAAAACTTATATAGAATGGGAAATTCAAGTTGGAAGAGGGGGTTTGTGTGTGAACAACAGTATAAAGGGTATGTGTGTAGAGTTGTGTTTTTAAAAGTTTTAAGTTGTGGGTTTTTAGTGAATGGCTTTTGGACTTTGTTGTGTGTATAAGTGTGGTCTTTGTGAATTGTGGAAGTGGGGGGACAAAGGGTGCTGCATGTTAGGCAAAGCATGAAGTGTAGTCAGGGAAAAAATTTTGGAAAAGGGGAAAGAGTGGGTATTTCAATTGTGAATTAAAAATTGTGTTTTTTTGTTTTTAAAAAAAAGGGGGAATCACAATTGTCATTTTCAATTTGAAATTAGAATTGAAAGTGTACATTAAAGGTAAATTTTTCAAATTTTAAAACACACTTTAAAGTCATAAAAATGTGTATCTTTTTGAATTTAAAAAACCTTTTTCCCATTGGGGAGAATGCATTTTTGAACCTCTTTTGAACTGAAAGCAAGTTGCCATTTTTTTTTTGTTAATTGCATTTAATTTTGTGTAGAAGGGGGGAAAGTGCACCAAGCTTGAAAGAGTGGTAGTATGTTGTATTTTGTAAAAGAAAAAGGTTTGGTATTTTGGCGTAGTGTTTTATGTTTTTATAAAGAGAGGTGTTGTTTGGGGCGTAAAATTTGTGGGAAAAAAGAGAAAGGGGGAAATTTGTGTGGCGGGGAAATTTGTGTGTTATGTAGTGTTTTAAATTTCTGCCAATTAAAATTTTTTAAGGGTATAAGCCAAGGCAAGAAAAAGGGAAAAGTGAATAGTAAATTTAAAAATTTAAAAAAGCATTAAATGTGAAAGAAATTGAACATTTTTTAAAACACTTGAGTGAATTTAATTTATCTACTTGAAAGTATTGAGTGTATTTCCTTTATACTTGATTGTGTACTTGAACTGGGGGAAGTGTGGGGATAATTATTGTATTTTTGGGGTTTGAACACAATCATGTCTAGTGAATTTTTCTTTAAAAAAAATAAATTTAATCGGACATTGACTAATTTACTACTAAGGTGAGAACAAAGGAAAACTTGTTCCATACTTTTTAAAAAAGTACAAAAAATTTTTAAGTGTCTTTTTTTTATGTGGTAGTTATACCAATGTGGTAGCGCATCGAGTTCGAAACTGAACTGCTATATCAAACCCAACCCGTATAAATGGCATTCCCCTTAGTGAAAAGGGAGTTTGCTTTTGGACCCAAAGACGGGGGCCCATTTAGTGTAGGGGATAATTACTTTGAGGGAATTGAGTGTGATATTTTGCTTATGTGTGCATCCTATATAACTTTAAGCCTTGGTTAATACGGGAGGGTCTTACAGATGGTTCAGGATATTAGTTTTCTAAAGGAGGGAAAAAAATATTTTGAATTGTGTCACCTTCAAGGTTTAAAAAAGGTTGAGCAAAAATCATAGCCCATCGGGGACAAAAGCAATCAAGCAAACCCCAAAAGGACAAAATTTTTTCAAACACAAATATGCCAACCTTTAAGGCCAGATATTATGATAAATGAGCAAACTACCAAAGGACCAAATGTTCGGGGACAATTGTGTTCACCTTCAGAGGTACAAAAGGGCTCATGACTAGATGAGTAAACTATTGGGATTCGAGGGCCAAAAGTCAGATGAGCCTATTACAGAGAGCAAAAACTGTTCAAAGACAGTTATGTTCACCTTAGAGGGTTTAGGGGGCAATGACATTGGGCCAAACCTTTAGAAGACCACAAGGATCAGCGACATATAAGAGTTAGAAAAAGGAGGAAACATACAGTGGAACGGTTAGATGGGGAGCCCTAGTGAAAATGGATCTAATTGTGTTGTAGATGAATAAACCTAAAATGGAAAGAGAAAACAATCACCCCCTAGGGCTTTTAAAATATTAATTCTTAGTGATACTTCCAAGTGGCTTGCAAGGAAATAGAGCCCTATTGCTTTTGATTTGTCAGATTTAAGGAAAAATCTTTTTTAAGCCCGACGGATGATATGAATCAAAATCCGAAAGTCCTATTTAGGGCAAGAGCCAAAGATTTAAAAACTTGGCGATGGGGGCTCTTTTTTGAGCAAATTGACCTTAAATTATTTAAAAATTAAACCCTCTTTTTATTATTTTATATTGTTTTTTCCAAAGGAAAATTATTTAGCTTCAAAAGGTGATAAACAAATTACTAAGACTCAACTTGTGGGTCATCCAGGGCCCGACCAAAAAAATGAAAATGAACTAAACCAAAAAATTTCCATTACAAAGCTAACTTATTGAAGATTATTTTTTTATTTTAATTTATTTTTGAACATTTTTTTTGTAAGCTTTGTGGGACATTTTATTTTTTGAAAATTTGCTTTTGGGATTGGCCCACCCAAAAGTAATAGTTAAAAATTTTGGAACTTTTTAAACCCAAAAGGGAGCAAGAAAATACTTGCTTAAGGGGGGTTTTAGGGAGCTTTTAAAATTTTTGAGAAAAACACTTTTGTTACTGTGAGGTTCATCCTTGAAAAGCAATCCACTCTTTATAAAATTTCGCCCTTTGAAATTGGGCAAGAACCGACTTGAAATCGATTGGAGTAATATCAATCATTTTTTTTTTGCAAAATTATACTTAGTAATCATATCAGGTGCTTTTTGTTGTTTTTTTTTGGTTCACAAAATTAGGTTCTATTTTCATTTTGAACTTTAAATTTAAATTTGGAACTTAGTTCATATCCTATTTTTCATCATTGAAATCTAGCAATTGTTTGTTCTATTTTTCCTTTTGATTTCCATCTTCAAAAATTTAAAGAAAAATTTGTGAAGGAGTTGATCAAACCAAGTGATTTTGTTTGTTATATATTCCCCTATTGTGGATTTATTTCACTGGATTATGTTCAGTTAAATATTTAAGCATACCCCTTTTTGGTATCACATTTTGCTTGGTTTTAACCCGAATTTCTGAGAATTAGGGTTTTTATCCTTCTTATTATGTGGTTTTAAATTGGGAGTTCATCATTTCTATTTGATTGGCTTTGTCATTTTTAGGCAAACATTAATACAACATCAAAGGTAAAAAAATTTTGAACACTTAGAAAATTTTTTAGAATACTAAAAAATACTTAGATAGAAGTTTTTTGAATAAAATACAATAACAATGTATTTTTTTCTCGATTTAAAAGAAACCAATTTGTCCCAAATCATTATATATTAAATTTGATATACATTTGTAGAGGTGATGGGGCTAAGAAAGGGGAGAGGGCTAGAATTCCATAATGTTAAAATTGGATGAGAAGATAGATATAAAAGTTTTTATATTTATTGCTAGAGGTTGGGGGCTGGCATGGAAAAAAAAAAATATAAAAATATTAATTTATAGTGTTTTATTTAGATGGAGTGTATGTGCATGGTTTATGCATGAGGGTGTGGGTGGGTGTGTATGTGCATGTGTGCAAAAAATGTGGTGTTTTGTAAAATAATATGTAGGTAGGGTGTTTCGGTGTGTGGCTGAGGAAGATTTGTGTGTGCTGGTTTACGTGAATGGGAAAGTGTGAGTGGGGTTTGAATGTTGTTAGTGTGTGTTTTGCTAGATCGCGCGTATGTATTTTGTTGTGGTGCTAGAGTAGTGTGAAAGAGAATGTTGTGTGTATATTGTTAGTGTAATGTGTGTGCGCATATGTGTGCTTAGTTGGGGGTAAAGTAGATGAAAGGTTTGTTAATGTGTGTGAATGTAGGATGGGTAGTGGTAGGTGAAACTTGTGTTACGTGTGTGTATGACGTTTTTTCGATGGAGGTGGCATGTGTGTGTGAAAAGGAGGCCAGTGTATTGTAGTGATGGAAGCGGAATGGGGATGGAATTGGTAGAAAAAGGGAAGTTTTGTTTGGAAAAACAGGAAAAAAAGGGAGTTTAACAAAAAAAGCAATGAGAAATGTTATGTGTAGGGAAAAAAAGGGGAAAAAAAAGTTGAAAAAATTTTAAAGGATAAATGATAATAAAGGTTTAAAGTTGCTTCTTTAAAAAGGAAAGCAATTTGGGAAAATTTCCCAAAAAAGGAAAAGAATTAGGGAAAGAGAGAAAAAGGGTTTTAAAACAGTGAAGTCGAGGAGGAAAAAGGGAAATTTCATAAAGGGAAAAGTGTGTATTTATAGAAATTAAATGGAAAAAGAAGGGAATTTTTATCGATAAAAAAAAGGGCACTCAAGTACTTCCAAGTATTAATTTTATAAAAGGGGGTCTTGGAAAGGCAGCTTCCCGTCGATGAAATGTTTTGTACATGAGTAAGTGTGGAAAGGATATAAAATTTATAGTTTGGAATACTTAGCAAAACGAAGAAATTAACTAAAATACTAAATTAGGTAAAGTAAACAAAGAAAACCTTACTTAATACCTTTAAACAAATTAAGGCTCAGTTAGATCAAGACATTTACCTTTTTATTTTTACCCTTATTTTTAGGTAAAAGGTTCATTTTAAAAACCTTGTGTTTGAAGAACATGGCCACCATAAACGGGTGATGGGAACTCCAGAGTCTACATTGTTTAACTGATTTTGATAGTTTTTCGACTGGTATGTTTGGGGTATGTGTATTTGTTATTGAAAGTAAAATGTGTTATTTATATGTTGTGAAATGTTAGTATGTGCATGGTTTCGTGTGTTTGCAAAAAGGTTTTTGTGTTGTATTTTTCGTATTTGTTCATGCATGCGATAATGCTATTATTGATAGTTTGATGGAAAAGAGTATTTTTGAATATTGAAGAATGGATTGGTTCGGTAAAAAGATGCGTGATATGTAAGGAAAGGTTTAAAGGGTGTGAAAATAATGGGTTGATTAAGAAATTTAAAATTGAATAATACTTGTTGTGGAATGGTATTTCTGAAGGTCAATGGATTGCTTTATTTTTCCTTAGTGGTTTGGGTTTGTTATCGTTTTTGATTGATCGCCTAAATCGAAAAATTAAATGATGGGATTTAATTTAAATGGACTGCTTTGCACAAACATGCATAAAATTTTAAGGCCCACACGCTTAGGCTCCGGGAAGTAATCATGGTTTATTGAACCCCATGTGCGAATTTTTTCAAAATCCAACCCTAATATTACACACTAGGGGAAAAAAAAGAACACACAACAATTTTAAAATTTGTATACTCAAAATTTCATTGTTGACTCGCTAAAAATTCAACTCTTGGGGAAATTAAAATTTGATAAGTGAAATTGAAACTTGGGAAACCCTAAGCTCTACGAAAATGTGAGTTCAATTAAAAAATGGCCTCCTAAAACCCACAAAAAAGCAAGTATTTATACTTATCCCTTTGGGGTTTAGAAAATCACAAAATTACAATATTTCCCTTTAGGGTGGCCGGTCCTAAAACTAAATTAAAACCCAAAATAAAATTTTTCCCAAAAGATTAAACATAAAAGCCCCAAGTAAATAAAAAAATATTAAAAATTAGTCTTAAAGATGCTAGCTCTTCCATGGGATTCGTCGCCCCAACTCTCACTGGTTTAGGTTAGTCTTAATACCCACAAGTGAGTTTTAGCGATTTTGTCCACGCCCTATAAAAGCCTAAAAAGTGTCCCTTTTGGGAAAAAATTTAATACAGAATAAGATAAAAGAATTAGTAAATAAAAATTCTGGGGCGATTTCCAAAAATTGGGCCCACATCCCAAATTCGAAATTTTTTGTTTTTTGGCCCAAAAAAGGGTTTTTGCAATTTTTACCCTTTTCATCTCCTTGGGCCTTTAAAAAAGATTTGTCCTAAAAACTAAAATTTAAATGCAATAAGACTTTGTTTCTCCTAGCAATCCATCGGGAAAAAATATCTTCTGCAGAATCCCATATCTAAAACTATGGGGGTGATTGTTTCTCTCCTCCTTTCCAGGATGTATCTCATCTCAACACAAATAATGACCATTACTAGGGTATCCCCTATGTAAATTTTTTCCACGATATTGTTTCCTCCTTTTCAACTCATCTGTATGGCGCTGACACTCATCCCCTTAAATTTGGGCTCAACCCCAGGGCCCCCTGGGAAAACCTCTGGATGGACACAAATGTCTCTGAATAATCTGGTCCTCTAGGATCTATATATTACTTTTCCCTTGGTATCCCCTGAAGGTTTACTCAACTGCTAATGGAATCAAAATCTGATAAGACCTATCATTTGGGGAAAACTAAGGATTTCGAAAATTTGGGGATGAGGGCCCATTTTGAGCAAATCGACCTTGGAATTATTTGTTTACTAACCCCTTTTTTTATTCATGTATTTTTTAAAAATTTCCAACAGGGAAAGTTATCATCTTTTTCAGGCGATGGATAAACTCACTTAACCAGCTTTGGGTTACTATGGATCAACCCAAATCGGTGATAAGTTGGGTCGCGAACATATGGGGAAAGGGTTTGCATATGAAGCTATTTTTTTTTTATAATTATTTCTTTGGACTCTTTTTTGTTGTAATCTTTCTTTTGGGGCACTTTATTTGGTTTAATTGTCTTTTTTGGACCGGCCAATTAAAAGTGGCAAGTTGTAAAAGGGAATTTTTTTTAAAGGGGAAATATTTTTTTTTAATTACTTAAAGAGGGTTTTTGGGAGGCCAAATTTTTCAGATTTGAGCATCAATTTTTTTTGAGAGGGTTCGGTTCCTAAAACCAATTTCTTTATCAATTTTCAAATTTTTAATAGTTTTAAAAAGGGCGAGGCAACAAAAGGGGAATTGGAGTAGTATCAATTCCTTCTTTTTTGTGTTTCCATTTCATCACTTGACTTCAGGGTTTTTATTTGGATTTTTTTTTTGGTTGATTTTCATTGCATTTTTGATCAATTATCTTTTTATAAGATTGATTTCTTTGTACTTGATATCATCACTTTATTTGGGGGCGTGAAATTGGGAAATTTTAGGGGAGTTAAATCCGGTTTTTATTTTTCTCTTATTTGATTCACGGGATTTCACTTTAATTGTTTTTATTTGTAAGATTACATATATTGATTGTTAATTTCATCATTTTACCGCAGATTTTTATCAAAATTCCCCTTAAGGCAAAAATTATTTATTCCTGATAATCACATTTTACTTATATTTTCTTTTGGGTTTATATTTAAATTTTTTTCAATATAAAAAAAATAAAAAAAAAATGTATTTAATGGGGTTTATTTTGAAAAAATTTAAGTTTTTAGGACCCAAAATAAAAATTTCAATTAATTGAAGTTTTTTTACAAAATTAAAAAAACGAACGGGGGAAAAAATTGATTGAAGGGTCCAGCCTTAGGTCGGCCTATATCAAAGGGGCCGGGCCTTAAGCCCCCCTATATTGGGCCCGGATATCCATGGAAAATCTCTCCAAAAAACGTACTTAATTAATTTTCTGCCAAAATTTCCCCATCAGATCAACCTTATCCTCCTCCTCTTTTGATTATAAATAGGCCCCCTTTTGTAACCTTGAGAGCATCCTTTTTTTAGCTCATTTGTTTTGCATCCTTGTTTTGATCCTTGTTTTTTTCTTTGAATCATTAGAATTCCCCTTTTGGGGAAATTTAGGGGTTATTCTCTTTAAATTCCTTACATTTTTGTTTTTTCCAAATTTTAGTTTGAAGAAAAAAATTTATTTCTGAAGTTTGCTTCAATTGAAGAATTTTGAGGATCATTTCGGAAAATTGAAGTTTTTACAAATCTTAAGATTTAGCAAATATTTCATTTACTTTTTTTTTCTTTTTTGCCATTTTTTAGTTTATTCTTGTTGTTCAATATGAAAATTCCCCTTGAACCTATTTATTTCAATTTTTTTACAATTTATACTATAATGTTTTTAAACGCCTTATGGGAAACATGATGAAGCAAAATTTAAACTAAAATGTCATGATCATGTTAGGGACTATAGATATACAAAATTTTTATATAAAAGTCCTGATAAAGTTTTTGTAATTGAAATCAATGCATAGGGAAAGTAAATGACTCGAAAAAGAAATTTAGGTTTTACAGGAATTCCTAAGTAAGATTTTTTAAAATTTATGTGGAAACAAAGTTATTTAATTTTTTAAAATTGACCAAATGTTTCTGCAATATTTTTATTAAATTTTTCACAAAAGGGTTGGAGAAATTATTTTTAAAAATTAGGCAATCAAAAAATTGGGAAATTTTGATTGTGAATTGAATCCTTTTAATTTTTAATTTTGCGGGGGCTATTAAAATTAAATTGGGGGAATGTTACTTTAAAAATTGATAAAGGGTTAGGTTTTGTTAATTTCTTGGAAAATCCATATACATGAGTTATTAAACGAAGGCAATTGATTAGTAGAATTTGGGGGGGATTCTATTTCCCCCCATCAATCATATTTTTCAAATACATTTTCTTTTTGGGGTTTTTTTAATTCATTTTAAACCACAAAAATCTTGCCTAAATAAAGTAAAATTGTATAAATTTTTATTACTTTTCAATCTTCGGTTCGACACTCTTCTTTCACTATATTACTTGATCCAATCCGGTACATTGCCGGATTTATTCAGCCTTTTATATCCTTTTTGTGGGGATAAAGTTTTTTTGGGGCCCTTACCCAGGGTTGATTTTTAAAACCCTCTTCAGTTCTATTTTAATTTAGGGGCCCAAATTTTTTTGTTATTAATTTTTTACAGTGTGGATCATTCTTGTTCTTTTGAATTGCTTTTTTGCGCAAGAGTAAAGTCTGAAAATTCACCAATTAATCTTGGATAGAACCCCTTGCAAAAACTTAGAAAGAGCGGGGAAAAAAAAGGAAAAAAAACATGGAAATGAAACAACAATCGGATTCAGGGGGTTGGGAGAGCATTTTGGGAATACACGGGACCTGTTGTTTCAGGTCCTGTAACAGAAAACCCACAATTTAGCTAAAAATTTTGGTTAAAACCGCACTCGTTTAATTGGTTTAATCAAATCAATTTTGGGGGAATCCAAAAGGGGCCAATGACATATTGCAGTATTTCTTCAATATTGTAATCGTGAAAAGAAAATTATTATGATGTAATTAGGCTACAACTTTTTTTCCCTTTTTTACTTAGAGAAAAATAGGGTTGGTACAATTTACTGCCACAAGCTTGTAAAACCCTTTGGGTTTATCTCTCACTAAATTTTTAAGGGGATTTTTTTCCACCGCTAAACTGCTAGGCAAGAAATGACATCACAAACTTCACTAAATTTTTTGGGAATCACTTATGAAGCAGGGAAAAAATTTAAGGAGGCAAATTAAAAATCCCCCCATGGATTTCCGGATAAATTTTCCTTTTTGAGATTTTCATCTAGGTTTAGTGAACATTGAGACTCGGTGATGCTGCTTTGGTGGGTGCATTAAAGAAAGCATAATAGGTAGTGCTTTGAAAGAAATTTGGCCCCAGTGACATAATTGGCAATGAAAGAGGAAGTCTAAAGTGCCATCTATCAATGACAGGACACCTTAACATCAGATTTTTTTCCTTACGCCCAGGGAAGTAAACTCACCTTCACCTTCTTTTTAAAGTTAATCAAAATTCTTGTTTTGATTAGCTCAGAACCAACCCCCAACCTTGATGCCCATCTAGAAACTTTTCCTCCTCATCCCATGGGGAGCAAGAAAAATTTTGTCAAAAAAATTCAAAAGGAAATCAAGGACCTTATTCAACACCTACAAAAAAGGGGGGGCGTAATCAACCAAATTCTCATGAGAAATGATAACAACGCATTAAAAACCCCCTGGATTTCAAAAGCAGGCATAATCAAATATTTCCCCCTCACAAATCCTAATTATAATACCTCTTCTCACAAGCAGTCTAAAAAGGAGAAAACCCTAAAGTTAAATCAAAGGACGAACAATGTTGCAAAAACAAAAAGCCACCATTAGGAATATTTAAAAAACACTTATCAAAAAAGCCAACAGTTGAGTAATAGACCATCTGGGTCTTTTCCTAGCAATACGAGCAAATCCTAGGGGGTTAAAAGCTATTATGCTAAGGAGTGGTAAAGGGAATTTTGTTGATAAGAAAATTGGGAAAAAGGAGGTTTAAACCCAAAAAAGATAAAGGGGAAAAAAAAGGAAAGGAAACCAAAAAAATTCACCAAAGTAAAAACATATTTCCTCTTATTATTTTTCCCCAAAAAGGCTAAGCAACAACAATTAGATTCCAAAATTTTTCTAAATTTTTAGAAATCTTTAAAAAAAGAAATTAACATTTCCTTTTTCGAAGCACTCAGCAAATGCCTTTATTGCTAGGGTTTATAAGGTTTACCCCCAAAAAAGAGGAAGATTTAGGGGAATAACCAGTGAAGCTTATAGGGGAATGTTTTAATGTCTTAAGAATATGTATAATTTGCCAAAAAAACAAAGAGACAGGGGGGTTTTACTGTTCCTTGCACCATAGGCAATTTTCATTTTGATAAAGTTTTATTTACTCTGGGCAAAATAAATTTTTTTGCCATCTATTTTTAGGAAATTGGGACTTGGAGGTAAGGGAATCATTTTCCTTGCAACTTTCTGATAGGACATCAAAACCCAAGGGGGAATTGGAAAAATGTCCTAGTAAATAGATAAATTCAACTTTCCCGTTTCTTTAATCTTGGGGATGGGGGAGGATAAAATAAAAAAATGAAACTTGGGCAACCGTTCCTTTCAAAATAAAAACCTTAATTGATTGGAACAAGGTAAGCTTACTTGAAGTTTTTTGGAGAACAAGTCCCTTTAATTGTATGAGGCTGCAAAGAAAATTTGATACTGTAAATCCTGTTACAATTAATATTATTGTGAGCTTTCTTGTGAGTTCATGAAAGAATGCAGGTATGGACACGAGGACGGTTCTAGTGATTTAATGATTGGAGTAGATGAGGATGAACCCCAAGAAACGTGCTGAACAATTTATAATTAAAAAAATGACACTATAGGCTGGGGACCACTGAGAAGAAACCTGCCCTCATTAACACAACCCTCGGTTTTTTTTTAACTAAAAATTTGTTGGTCATTTAAATAGCTTTTTCATTGAACGAAGATACTTTTCCAAATTTTTTTTCTTTTTTTCTTTGACATTTTACAGGAGCACCCCCCCCTAAAACGTTCTGAGAGAACATAAAGAAGCCATTTGGGTGGACTATTGGGAAACAAGGGGAATTTGCCCCTTTTATTTGCACTACAAAAATTTTATGGAGGCCGAGTGCAAACCCACAGTAACACAGAGACCTCAACCCCATCCAAGGGGTAGTCAGAAGGGAAATGCTTAAGCGCTAGAGCAGGTTTATTTTTTCCTATCCTGTTAAATGGGTTAGTCAGTTCAAGTGGCCAAAAAAAGGTGGCAGACTGTGGTAAAGAACGTGCCAACGAATTTTTCCTAACCTTACGTGACAAAATGGCGATTTGCTAGATTATAAAAAGAATGATGCCCCCTAAAGACCACTTTTTCCCTTTCCTTTCATTGATAAATTAGAAAAACCGAAGGGGGTGTTATTACGTTTCCTTGATGGGTTTTTCTGGGGATAATAAATTCATTAACTCTAGGATCAGGGAAAAACCACATTTACTTTCCCTATGGCACTTTGCATTTGGAGAAGCCCTTTGGTCCCGTAATGCACTTGCTACTTTTCAAAAGGGGTTAGTCTAATTTTCTGACATGTTAGAGAATTTTTTTTGAAAATTTATGGATACTTCTCTGTTTTTTTGGGGAAATTTATTTGGTATGTCGAAAATTTGGCTGTGTTTTTAAACGATGTAAGGAAAACTAAAACCCACTTCTAATTGGGAGAAATGCCTTTTATGGGAAGAGAGGGGAAAAGGTTAGGGGACAAGGGTCAAAAAAAGGGGTTGAAGTTGACAAGGCAAAAATGGAAGTAATAGAGAATTTCCAACCACCCCTTCAGTAAAAGGAAATTTTAGGACTTCTTTGGAAAGCTGGGGTTTACAGGGGAAATTTTTCAGGGACTTCTCTAAAACTCTAGCCTTTTTGTAATTTACTTTAAAAAAATTCTGCTTTTTTGTTTGATGAAATTGTTTGCAGGCTTCAATAAATTGAAGGAAAACCAGCTCTGCACCAGTTGTTTTTCACCAATTGGGGGCTTTCCCTTTGAGTGATGTGGATGCTAGCGACTAGCCATGGGGGGAGTGTAGGGCAAAAAAAGGTAAGATCTTTCTGCAATATTTCTAGCAAGTAGAACCCTTTAGAACCTAGAAAAAAAATGTCCCAAAAGTGAAGAGCTATTACAGTGATATTTTCTTGGACAAGTTTAGGTCTTACTTGATAGGGTTTTAAAGTAATAGTATTCATAGACATGCTGCTCTTAAAGTATTTATTCGCTAAATTGATGCTAAAACCCCGGTTAATTTGTTGGAAATTTTATTGCGGGAAGAATTTTTACTTAGAAATTAAGGATAAAAAGGGAATGAAAATGTGGTTGCGTCATTTATCTGTTTTGGAAAATAATTGTTTAAACCCCCCATCAAGAAAAATTCCCTGATGAGCTTTTTTATGCAATAGACATCCCTAATTCCCTTTGGTATGCCGACATAGTTAATTACTTGTTACAAAAACATACCATAGGTTTTTTCATTAAAAAGAAAAAAAATTTTTTGGGATGAGTCCCTATTTGTTTAAAAACCTGTGCGACCAGGGAAATTTGCATAATACGCACTATCCTCCCAAAAAAAAAAGGAGGCCATTTGGGGGAAAAGAAAAGTAGCAAATATTTTATCTTGCGGGTTTTATTTGGGCCCCGTTTTTTTCATGATTGCAGGAACTTTATTTTGACTTTTGCCAATGCCAACGGACTGGCAATATTTCAAGAAAAATGAATTGCCGCAAAACAATATTCTTGAAGTTGAGCTTTTTTTATGTTGGGGAAAAAACTTCAGGGTCCTTTTCCCCCTTCTTTTCAAATAATACATACCCTTAGCGTTAATTAGTGCCCAAAGGGGAAGGCAGTTGCTTACAAAAAATAATGACAGCAGGGTTTTCATAAAAATTTTTTAAAAAGAATATATTTTTAAGTTTTGGGACCTAAAGCTTAATAAGTGATGGGGGAACACATTTTTGTAACAGGAAATTTGAGAAATTTTTTAAAAAATTTTCTCACAAAATTTCCACCCCTTTCATCTACAAATGTTTTGGGCGGTTGAGGCATCCAATTTGGGAAATTAAATGAATTCTAGAAAAGACTGTCAAAAGCATTTAGGAAAGATTGGTTTTTTAAAAATCGTGAGCATTTGGCTTTTGAACAGCATTTAAAACCCCCATAAAAGTCCCCATACAAGATTGTTTTTGTAAATCTGTCACTTAACCAAAGCTCGAGCACAAAGGGTACTGGGCAATTAAAACCCCCCAAATTGAGAGAAAGCGCAGGTGAAAAAAGATTGCTTTTAATTAAAAAAAGTGGCTGAATTGAGAGAAGAACAATAAAAATGCCAAAAATTTTCAAAGAAAAAACAAAGCAATTGATGTAAAACATCATGAGGCAGAATTTTTTCCCCCGGCGAAGATTTACTATACAACCCCCCGCTTGAAGCTGTTCCTAGGTAAATTGAAATCCGATGGCTGGACCTTTGAAATTTTTAAAGTGTTTCCTTATGGTGCAGTTGAGTTTTAAAGCGGAAGCAACCCTACTTTTCAAAGGGAAAAGGTTATCTTCTCAAAAATACTATGAAGGGGGAAAAGTTTATAAAATGCCCCCAAATTTTGGATTTTGGAATTCAGAACTTTAACTAGAAAAAATCGGGCTGCGACTTAAACTAAGCACTTCATGGGAGGAGCCCATGCTCAAAAAGTAATATATAGTTTTTTTGTTTCGTTGATATAAAAAAAAAAAAATTCTAATTTAAGGCTGGATAAGAGCCGCCGGTTATTCAAAACACTCCAAAAGGATGACAACATTTTGCAGAAAAAACTGCTGTGAACAAAATTTTTTCAAGGGGAATACCGTGTTTCAATTTTTTTCATAACATTCTTTTCCCTAATTTTTGTGCTATTAAGGAAAATAGGGCATTTTCCAATTTTAATGTGGGGAAGGATTAAATTTTAGAATATGATGAATTTTTTACACACAATCATGAGCTTACAATTCCCATGCTTTATTTATGCCTTAAGTTTTATCTCAATGAAATCGTGAAATTTACTGATTGGGGCCCCACCACTAAGTTGGACATTTTTACATATTTTAAAATTTAAAAGTAAAATCTTAGAGAATGGGTTTTCCCAGTTTAGGGTTTTTTAACTTTGGGTTTAATTTAAGTTGAAAAAAAAAAGCAAGTTTTACTTCAAGGAAAAAATTTTGGTTAGGGTAAATTTCCTTGAAATTTCTTTTTAAAAATCCTTAACACCTATGAAAAGGTAAAGGGAAAAATTTTACTTAGTGACCCTTAAAAAAAAAAAAAAAAAAAAAAAAAGTGCCTTTTTCTCCAAGATAGGGAAAAATGATTAAGATATCCAATCTTAAAAGTTTGTGGAGGAAGAGTTTGTAGGGGTCCCTTTAAAACCAATCACTTAGGCAATGAGCCCCAAAAGGCCGCCCAATAACTCACAATAACAAGAAGGGGGGGAAAGGCAAAAATTAGTACCTTAATGAAAGCCCGGTTGACATGGCGACTTTGGTCCCTCGAAAGGGAAGTCTCACTCCCCCTGTCAATTAAGGCAAATAAAAAAAAAAAATGAATTGGGCTAAGTGAAAAAAGACTAATTTTAAAAAGGGAAAATTCTAGGAAAAAAAAGGATACCATATGCTTTCACTTTTTGTTATCTTGTTTTTGAAAAGTAAAATTGGAGAGATTATACTTGCTAATAAACCCAAAGATTTTAAATGAAGTTTTTTCCTTATGGACTAATATTTTTTTTTAATTGTTAAACACGGATTTAAAAACATTGTTTAGATTTAAATTAAATTTCAACTAAATAAAATAGTTAAATTTCGTATGGCAGAACAAAGGGCACCAGAAGTTCAACAATGGATTTCCTTGTTTTAAATTTAATTTTTTTTCTTTAGGACAAACAAAAAACAAGTGTGGGGTTTTGATAAAATCACATTAATTATATTTTTTTTTTTAATTTTTTTAAATTTTTTTCAATTTTTTAAGAAAATATAAAAAAAAGATATTTAAAGTGTTTATTGTGAAAATTCAGGTTTTTTAGGACCTAAAAGTAAATTACAAGTTAATTGGGGGAGTTTTTCCCCCAAAAAATTAAGAAGCAAACGAGGTTTCATTGAAGGGCCCCCGGGCCTTAGGCCGCCTACTATCAAAGGCCCCGACCTTGACCCGCTACATTAAACCGGCCTCATAAGGGGTAAAGCCGCCAGCCTTGAGCCGGCCTACATTGGTCTCGGGTACCATTGCGAAAACTCCCCCAAAATCGTTTTTAATTTAATTTTTCTCATCAATTCCCCCCGATCAACCTTATCCTCCCCTTTGGATCTATAAAAAGGCCCCTGTGTGAACCTTAAGAGCATCCCTTTGTTTTGATCATTTGTTTTGATCCGTTTTGACCCTTTTTTTTTTTTCTTTGAATCATTAGAATTCCCCTTTGGAATTTAGGAGTTTAATTCCTTTAATTCCTTTTCATTTCATGTTTTTTTCCAAATTTTATTTTTAAAAAGAATGTTTTTTTGTTGAAGTTTTCTTTCAAATTGAAGAATCAAAGGAATCATTTCGGGAAAATTTAAGTTCTACAAACCTTGAGATTATAAACAAATTTTTCACTTACTTTTTTTCTTTTATGCCATTTATTTTTTATTCTTGTTATTCAAAATTTAAATTCCAAATTTCCACCTATTTATTTCAATTGTTTTTATGCAAATTTATACTTAAGTTCTAAATCGCCTTAGGAACATTAGAAGCTATAATTAAACTAAAAAAGATCATTTATTATGTTATGGGGCTTAGATATACGGAATTTTCATATAAGAAGTCTGTTGAATTTATTTTTTAAATTTAAATCAATGCATAGGAAAAGTAAATGATCGAAAAAGAAAATTTTTGGTTTTTTAGGAATTCCTAAGTAAGATTTAATAATTTATGTGGGGAACAGCGTTATTGAATTTTATCAGAAATTGACCTAAATGTTTTGCAAAATTTTATTAAAATTTTTTACTAAGGGGTTAGGGGGGAAAAATTTTTTTAAAAATATTGACAATCTAAAATTGGGAAATTTTTATTGTGAATTTGAAACCTCATTTGATTTTAATTACGGGAGCTATTAAAATTAAATTGGGGTAATGTTACTTTAAAAATTATAAAGGATTAAGGTTTTGTTAATTTCTTTTTTGAAAACCATATACTAGAAAATTTTTTAAATGAACAATATTATTAGTAGAATTAGGGTAGATTCTATTTCCCCCCATCAATTCTCATTTTAAAACACAATTCTTTTTTTGAGTTTTTGTTAATTCATTCTTTTCTCATAAATATCATTGCTTAAAAATAGTGAAATTGATATAGGTTAAAAATTAATCAATCTTTGGGTTCGACACTCTTCCTCTTATATTACTTGATCCATCCGTACCCTTCCCGGGTATTTTTTCACGCGTTTTTTATACCTTTTTGCTTTGATCTTTCCATTGACCGGTTTTGTATGTGAGTTAGGGTTTGTTTTTTTGTTTCATTGCATGTGCTTGGGCTTAGTTTTGAGCCCATCATCTTTTGGTTCAAGAATCATAAATTTTTGGATTTAAGTTTGAGCACATCCGATTGAAAATAAATTTTCAACATTGGAAATTGACCCTTTTTCATGAGATTGAGACTATTGATTGACATTGTTTGTTGTCTTTCAAATTGGTTTTTGATATCTTAATCTTTGGGTTTTTTGGCACATCATATTTTGGTGTTATGCTTGAGGGTTTTGAGAAGGGATTGATTGCAAAATTTGAATTTGGGAAATAGGGGAAATTTTTGAATGCCGGGTTTTTAATTTTTCTTTACAGACTTTAATTGTTTAAATATGTTGTTAAAGGGGTTGTATTTTCTGTTTTTACTGTAGATGGGGGCAATTGTGAATCCTTATCATTTTGTTTTGACATGACTTGAAAGGAAAAGAAGAAATGTATTTCCTTGTTTGATTCTGGGGAAATTTGGGAAAAACAATAATTTGTATTTAAAAAGAGAAGTGTGACTTTTGTTTGATTTCGAAAAAGGGGGGAATATTGAATTTAATTGCTTTTTTTCCATTTGCGGAAAGGTTGCATTTTATGGAGTGATTTCAAATTTGAATTTTTTTTGTTGCCATTTTCTTGTGGTTTACGGGTGAATGGAATTGTTGGCGGGAAATAAAGTGAAACTTTTAATTTTTGGTTGAGATTTTTTCTTAAAATATTTAAAAAATATATAAAAATATAATATTTGTGGGGGTTGTTGCACCCTGGGTTTTACTGTTTGATTGTGGTGTAAAAAGGAGTATTGAATTGTTGGGGTTGTGTTAGTGTGTTGAGTGAGGGAATTGCCATTTAGAATTTTTTAAGTTGTGTTTAATTAGATGTTGCCGTTTTAAGCTAAAGTTAGAGAAAGTGTAGGAAACAAGCATGAAGGGAGAGTGGGGGTTTTTAATTTTGAAGTAGAATTGTGT
>JBBMOL010001905.1:0-31003 GCA_037954665.1 Laguncularia racemosa
AAAATTGACCCTCTTTGCAAAGATTTAAATTCCTTTTACTTTTGTCCTAATGATAGGTTTTTTTTCAAATTTTTTGATTCCTATCAGTAAGGTAAGGGTCAAAGTTCATAGTTATATAAACCCTTTTTCCGCTGGGGAAGGGGTTAAAAATGGTACGGGTAATCCACTAACCCTTTCGTTGCTCTCCCTTTTACTTGTTGGTGGGGTTAAAACAACGAAATAAAAATTTTTAAATTTAAAGTTCAATCTTCATACTTGGTTTGCTAGAAAAAAGGGCTTTTAAATCCTGATAAAACTTTTTTGCCACCTGGGTATAAAGAGTACCTAAACCATGAGCCTTTTTCCAAGTTTTTCCCCCTTTTGGGCTCTTCTTCATTGGGGCCACATAGATTCGGTACCAGGGGGTTTTAAAAAGGGGTTTATTTTCATCAAAACATAAATTCTTTCTATTTCGCTGGGGCCATCATTTCCTTAATTTTTCCAATAATATTAATCCCAACTTTTTTTTTCCTATCACTTTTCATTTAGTAAAAGGGTTATAACTCCATAGTGATCAATCGAGCCTCAACTTCGGATCCCTTACTTCAATTTAAATTTTTCCCCAAATTTTGAAAAAACCTTTTTTCTGGGCAGTGAGTATAATAGCCATTTGGCTATAGTTTTTTTTGGCTTAGGGCATAAAGCCACCAAATTAGCCTTTTTTAAGTGAAAATGAATGGTCATGTCAAAATTTGTTTATTTTTTTTAACCATGTCCTTTGTCAAAGGTTAATTTCCCCTTTAAGTGAAAAATGGCTTTAATTTTTTAAATTGGTTTAGTGTAGATATCACAATTTTTTGGGCCATATATAAGTAATGTCCCCAAATATTTTAAAAGGAAAAAATTTAAATTTTTTACTCCCTTCTAAATATTTGAGTCGAATAATATGGTTTTTAATTTTCCCCTAAAAGGAAAAACCCACTACTTTATTATCTTGCATTAGAAATACATCAAAATTTCTAAACTGATAAGCATCACTATAAAAAAAACAAAGGGTTTGCTTAGATCGGGGAAAGGTTTTTATGGGAGTAGGGGTTTAAGCCTTTTTTTAAAAACTCTTGGAAATTTTTCTCAGATTCAATATTCCATTAAAAATTTTAAATCCCTTTTTTTTAACTGGGTTTAAAAACCCTTAGTGAAAATGGAAAAATCCTTAAAAAATATCAAAAATTAATTAGTTACCCCAAAGCAAACTTCTAAATTTTTTGAATTATCAGGGATTTTGTTTCCACTTTAGAATCCCCTTTTAAACCTTATTTAGGATCCATTGAAATTCCCCCTTTCTTGAAATAATATACCTTAAAACAAAAAATTCAATCTAACAAAAACTCAAAATTTTGATAATGTCCCATAAAATTTCTTTTTACTTCTACAAGTTCAAAAAAAACTATTCACAAGTGTTTTCACATACATCTCCTTATTTAGTGAGTATACCATATATCATCAACAAAACCACATAAACTTATCTAAAGGGGTTTTTGATATATTTTTTTTCATCAAATTCATGAAAGCAATAGGGGCATCGGCCCCAAAAAAAAGGGGAAATAACTCCCAAACCATAATACCTATACCATGTCAAAAAGGGGTTTTTTAGGAATATTCTTTGGTTTATCTGAAGCCGGTGATTCTAAATCATAAATCTATTTAAAAAAACACTGTTACACCTTGTAACTAAAAAAAGAGATCTTTAAATCCTAGGTATGGATACTTTTTCCCTAACTTTTTTATTTTTTAAACCCTTTTTGTAATAAATACACAATCGAAAGGGTTTTCCCATCCTTCTTCTTACCCAAAAAAATTACAAATTTTTTCACCATGGAGTGACACTTCCCTGAATAAACCCTTTTATCAAGCAAGTTTTTTGATTTATACTTAAAGTTTCCCTCGTCCTACTATAGCCATTCTAAAAGGGAAACCCTTTGGGAGATGGATTCTGTTTTTTCACTAACAAATCAAAAGTAACATCAAAATCTTTAAAGGGGGAAACTAAGCTTGACAACTTATCAAGGAATATATTAAGAATTTAAAAGCTACTGGGATATCTTCAAATTTAGGGTTTTTTTTTTTTTTTTTTGCCTTAGTAGCTACAACCTAACATATACCCCCTTCTTTTGAAAGTTTTTGGGTAATTCATAACTAAACCCAAACTAGGAAACAGGGCTTTTGTCTATCTCCTTGTTAAAAAAATTTTTCCTCCTCAAGTTAAAAAACCCCTTCCCCCTAACAATCTACAAAGGGTTCATATTTTGTTTTAAAAAATCATTTCCCCAAATTACATTATATCCCTTCATAGGAACCATAATGAGATTTAAAGGGGGAAAACCCCTTTCCTTGTATCATAACTTAACTTTAAGGAATTTTACTTTTAGTATATATTTTACACTCAAAGGGCACCTTGATATGAAAGAAGGTATTCATAGCCTGTGTTCTAAAAATCATGTTATTGTTAAAACCTTAATCATATAAAAAAATAAAAATCATCGGTATCAAGCAAAGTATAGGCTATATGATAATTAAGATTTTCTTGCAATTTTTTTTTTATTATATTAATTCTTGCACATACATTACCATAAGGTTTCAAAAATTACAAACAGGATTCCCCCCACTCCTAAAACTTTCCTAAAGGGAACACACCGCTATCATGTCTTTAAAACCTTCTTCATTTAATTTTTGTTAATAACCCCCTTCTTTTACTTCAAAAATTTCCTTAATCCAGTCTAGATCTTCTTTAGAGGTTTTTGTACATTAATAAAATAAAACCCTAACTACTTCCTTTATACCTTGCCCTTTCTTTTTAATCTCCTTACAAAATCTAAAAGGGATGCCACTTCTACAAAAATGACACTTAAGTTGGCTAAGCTTATGGCATACTCTAGCATGATTTTTTAATTGTCTCTAAAAATGAAACATCTATCTTTTAGTTTTTTTCACACCTCTAAAATTGTGTCCTAACTACATTTCCAGCATTTTTATGGCCTCACTACTCAAGGGTTAATTACTATTGTGGAGATACTACCCTTTTTCCCTTTCCCGCTATTCCAAACCTTTCCAAAAAAAAAAAAGTTGACTTTTTCTTTAGAAAGGGACTATTACACTTGCACCTACTCTATGTGATATTGGGGTTGTAACCCAAACCAAAGATTTTCTATTTGTCATGCCCTTAAACCATAATAGTAGCAAAAAGCCAAAAGATTGTAGTCTTTCCAATTTACGCTACATTACTTACTCAAATCCTCGGGGTGAAAAAAGTTGTTTTAAACATAGTCATCACTCGATATGAGGGGGTAGCATGCTAAAGCAACCTATTAAATTTTTTGTTTCAAAATTGGGCAAACTTTTATTTCCCTTTTTTGGGTTTTAAAAAGGGTTTGTCATCATTTTTTTTTACATACTTTTAAGGAAAAATTCCCTTTCAAAATTTCTTCTTTGAATCAATGCTAGGTTATTTTTCCTAAAAATGGTCCTAATTTTTAGATTCCCACTATATTTGGGCCCTTATTAGTGGCATGAAATTTTCTATATGATACTTTCTAAAGTTTTAGGATAAAGAATGCTTAAAAACACCTTTCAATGGTACCAACCAGTCATTAGCCATTTTACAAGCCAGCAAACACCCCCATCAAAGACTTACTAGTTCGAAATGAGATTAGTTTAGTTTAAAACTTTCATGGGTTAGCCTTCTTGGAGTGAACTCCAGACTAGGTGTCTTTTTTTCTTCAACTAATCCTGAAACCCATTTTTTAACAGGGGTTGCTAATATTTTTTGTTTATTGGGGGATCCTCTTATGGCCCTTAAAGGCCCTTTGATTTTCGTTAGGATTTGATGACCCTTTTAAATTTGACATTTTCCTTTATTTTTGCAAAGTAAAAAAATTTAAAAATACTTAAACTTAGAGAGTACATAAAAATTTTGGGTTTCTTTTATTCATAAAAAAGGAATTTTGCCCAAACAAAACCCTTTACAAGTACTCTCTTAGGAGTTACTTTTACTAAATTATAGCCCAAAGGTTTAGTTGGAGACAAACGTATCTAAGTAAAATCCCATTGTTCATATATATACTCCTTACCCCTAGGAGATTATTCACAATTTCATAAATTTAGGTGTTTAGGCTTTATTTCAGAGTATGCTGATGGGGATGGAGAGTTGTAGCTGAAAGTTTCAGATGGGGGAGCTTTCGATGTTATTTTGTGGTTCAAAAAACACTTGCATTGGGTAGCAAAACTTCAATGGGGATCCTGCTAAAGGAAATCCTTCTCTTAGTATTTTTTTTTCCCTCACCAAAAACCAAAGCAAACATTATTTAGCCCCCTTTAATTCAAGTCTTAATAATAGGAGATATAGCCCACACCTAGTAAACTTCTTGTAAGGAACTAGTCAATTACCCCTTTGGGAAACGGCTCTTACCACCATTCTTTTATAACCCAAATTTATGTTTTTTTTGTTGTTGGAGTATTGCACATTTAAGTCTAATGGGCTATGAAATAATAAAGGATTCACCATGGGCTCAATATCTTATCCACATGTAGTAATGTTCGTGGGGTTAGTTTTAAAAAACTGAAATAGTCATCCCTATCACCTAAATCACTGTCATTAAATTCTAGAGAAAGACCCCATTTTTAAGGAATTTATTTTAAAAATTTAGGTCTCTACTTTTTCCTCTATAGTATAGTAAAACTAGAATTTTACTAACATTAGCTTAGTTTTTGGGAGTCTAACATGTTAGTCAATGGGGGTTTCCTCACCAATCCACTTGTGGTTCTCTAATCCTCCATTAAGTAATTTTTAATATCTTTCACAAAATCCCCTTTTTAAAATTAGTATTGCTTTAAGGTCAAAAAAATTTATCGATGTAAATTCACCTAACCCCACCTCCCAAAGGGTCTAAAAAAATTCTTTTTTAAAAACAACACACGAGGGTTTTTTTTGTTGTCAAAGGGCTAAAGAACTCAACTCCCACTTTTAAAGTAGGTTTTGAGAAGTTTAGCAACAATTAACATTGGTCCCCAAAACCCAAAACCCAAACTTTTGCAATGGGTGCCCCAAGGGCCGACCAAAACCCATTAAGAAAAAATTTTTTAACCTGATAGCTTTTTAATCTAAAAAAAACCCCCTCTTTGTGTCACTTAGTCTTGTGGGGATTTAAAGGAAAAACAACAATTTTCCCCCAAAAAATGGGTTTGGGATTTGGTGAGTGAAATTCAATAAGAGTGGGATGTAAAGCATATTAAAGGGCTTCCAAATAATATAACATCTAAGGGTATAACTTAATATGGATTACCAAATCAACATTTAAAAACACCAAAGTAAGTAAAAATAAACTACCACAAACCCAAACAATCACAACTCGCTACATTGAAAATAAGCCCACATTAGAAGCATAAACAATTTAAATGACTAACAACCCTTTTTTTTAAAGCAAAAACTAAATTGGGAAAGGGGGAAAACCCCTTAAAAAAATTTGGGAAAAAGTGGTGTATTCCCTTTTGGGAATTGTGCTTTTGAGAAAGTAGAAACCTAAACTATTAAAATTAAGCAAGTGTTTTTGGGGGTTGGATTTTTTTTTTAATTTAAATTTGTTATAGAAAGGGGATTAATTTTTTTTTTAGTTTGGAATTTGGGTTTTTATTTTAAAATTTTTTAAAATGAAGCTTTTGCATTTCAAAAGTAAAAAAATTTGTTTATGGGGATCTAGAATAGTTAAATTTACAAATGCGGTAAGGGAGTATGTTAAGAAAGGATGTATTTCACTTGAAAGTTTCGAAAAAAAAACATAATGTGGTAGTTTTTTTTGGGGTTTTTAGGGAATTTCCCAAAACTTTAAAATTTACTTTTTAATCTAATTGTTTTTCTCAAAAAATTTAAAAAAAAGGTTACTTATGTAACATTAAGGAGTAGAAAAAGGGTTTTTTATAATTGTTGGTACATAAGGGAAAAAGGTATTTTTATCGTTAAAGGATGACAACTTTGAAAAAATGAGTATTGTGAAATACTTTAGCCCACCTCAAGAGAAGGGAAACCCCTAAATTTTCACCCCTTTTAATCAATGAAACCCCAAAATTTTTCCCCACTTTCCAAGCTTCTTTTTAAAAATTATATATATATAAAATATTAAATGTATTCCCCCCCAAAGTTGACACTAAAGAGTGAGTTGGCTATTCTTTTTTTTTTTTTTTTTTTGCATTTATAGGTTTTTTTATAAGGTTTTTTCTCTTTTTTTTTTAAAATTTAATTTTTTTTTTATTTTCTACTATTAAATTGTCGTGATTAAGGGTAGACATTGTCTTTTTTTTATGTCTCATTTTATGAAGCATAAGTCCTTTTTAATGTCATGACTTTGCATTTTTTAAACCTTTTAACCTATCATTTTTTAAAGATTTACTATTTAATATTCTCCCTTTTTTCTAAAAATTTTTTACTTTTACTAAAAATTTTTTTATTTTTAAAGGGGAAATTTTAAGCTTTTAAAACCATTTTCTTCAATATAAAAGGGTTTTTGGGTAAATTTTTTTTTTCAATTTTTAGTTTATATTAATTAGGGGGTTTCAGGTTTTACTCCCAAAATTTGGGCTTTTTGTTTCCCCTTTACATTAAAATAAAAATTTGGGAAAGGGCCCCATATCTTATTGGGCCCTGGTCTCAACCCCCTAATTAGTTTTTTAAATTTTCCCTTCCTTAGTTTAGTTATTGGTTAATTTTTAGTCGAAAATTTAGTTTAGGATGTGCAAGTATCATTTGGGGTTCTTAAATTATTACTTGTGATAAAGGGGTTAAAAGTAATTGATTAAAAATTTTTGTTTAAAAGAAATTTGGGGGGTTCCTTTATAGATTCCATGAAGTTGTAACCCCCAAATTAATTAAAATTACTTATTTTTCTTAAAATTTTTTGAGGGGTTTGGGTTATTTGGGTCATTTAAAAAGATTAAAATCATTTTTTTGTATTTTTTCCTAAAAAAAATGAAAAGGGAAAAAGTGATCAAAAAAAAGCTCAATAGACATTAATAAATTTCTTCGGGCGGATTGTTTTTTAAAATTTTTAAAGTGAAAACAACTTTATCATTAACTGTTTTTTGACCAAAGTGTGCTTGTAGAAAAATAAATTGAGTTTTTGGTCCCCTATTTTAGGGATTATCGACCTAGTGATAATTAAAAATTTTTGATCTAATTTTATTTCTATCATTTTTCTTTGATTTCTTCAGGGAATAATTTTTTTTGTTTTGGAAAAAGTTTTTTTTCTTTCATTGAAATATTGTTCTATACTTTTTTAATTTGATAGTGCAAATTATATTAACCCATTCATTTTTTTTGCTTTTTTTAGGGTTTTTCACTTTATTTTTTTTCTTATTAATATTTAACTCTTTTTTTTGTTTTTTGTCTATTATTTGGGTTAAGCTTGTTTTTTGATTGGTAAAAATGATTTTCAGGGTGTTTAAATTTTTTGAGGTAGTTTTAAAACTTGTGTTGTTTTCTACTATTATAGGAATTAGCTTAAGGACAAGCTTGTTAAATTATATGGGACATTGTAAAGTTCACTTTTTTGAATTTTAAACCTTTTTTTAAATTTTACACATGAACTTTAAATTTTTTTAAAAATTTAAACACCCCCAATTAAAATTTTCTTGCAAAAGGGTTACTTATAAATATCTATTAAGGGCCATTATTTCATTCACTTTGCTATAACCAATTTACTAATAACATCTCAATTTTTTTTTTTCCCAATTTTTTTTAAAGAGTAAAATCATTTGTCCCCATTGAAAAAAAAAAATTTTTTTTATTACAGTTATAAATATAACAAAATTTTTCCCCAATATACTTTTTTTAAAATAATACTAAAATACAATAATCCTTATCTTTAACCTCTAGTCTCTATTTAAAACCCACATCCACTTTGTTTAGAAGCAAAAAAATTGGGTACCATGAAGAGAACTCTTTTATCAAATGAAAAACTTAAAAAGAAAAACTTTCTCATTAAAGAAAAAAAAAAAATTCTTCCCGACCCAAAAAAGTGAAGTAAAAGAAATCCAAAAAATTTAAAATTAGGGGGCCATACCATAATCACAACAAGCAAGTTTTTTATTAAAAGTCCAAAAAAAAGGGCTATCTAACCTTCATTACAGTATTTTTCAACCATCATGATCTTAGAATTGAAGCTTAGGATCATTAACCCAATCATACACTAAAAAAGATCTCCCCCAAACATATCTTAAATTTAAATAATTTTTAAGATTTTCACTAAAAAAGAAATAATTTTTTAAATTTATTAGTGAAGATCTTTAGTGAAGACCATTGTGTGAACAAAAAACTTAGATGGTGAGGTGGGAGGTGGAGAGTGTAGAGGGGGGTTTAAGCTTGTTGCTGAATTCGTTAGAATTTTAACTAAGTGATAGGGTTTAAAGAAGTTCAAATCTATAAACAAAAGAATGACATAGGAAGATATAGCATGGTTAGGCTCAAAGTAGGGATCATTTGGAATGGCTTGTCTGCTCTCAACTTTTCTTAGAGAGGCTTATGTACTTTAAAGAGGCTTCTTCAAAGGTGATCCACGCAAAAAGAGATATAAAATGATCGTGAATAAATACCGGCAAGTGAACCAAGATCAGATCAAGTAATATAGTGAGAGAAGGAGTGTAGAACCCCTAAGATTGATTAAGTAATAGACCTTTATCAATTCTACTATTATTTAGGCAATGATATTTGATGAGAATTGAATGGAATTATACAAATCGCTTAAAAAGAGAATTGTGTTTGAAAAATGATGAATTGATGATGGAAATAGAATCCACCCAAATTCAACTAATCAATATTGCCTTCATGTTATAATAACTCATGAGCTATATGGATTTTCACAAGAAAATTAACAAAACCTTTAATCCATTATTAATTGTTAAAGTAATTTTTTACCGCCTCAATTTAATTTAAAATCTCCGCGCTAATTCAAATCAAATGAGGATTCTGAATTCATAATCATAAATTCCAACTATATGATTGCCATAATATCTTAAAAGAATTTCTCCTAATCCCTTAGTGAAAAATTTAATAAAATTATTGCAATTAAACACTAGGTCAATTTCCTAATAAAATTCCATAACGCTGCTTCCACATGAATTATTAAATCTTACTTAGGAATATCCTGATAAAAACCTAAATATCTCTTTCGAGTCATTACATTTCAATGCATTGATTTCATTACAAAATACAATTCATAGCAGGACTTCTTATATGAAAATTCCCATATCTACGTTTCCTAAAACATGAATCAATGATCATTTTAGTTGTGAGATTATGGCTACATCATATTTCCCACAAGGATGATTTAAAACATTATAGAATGATTGTCATAAAAAAAACCAATTTTGAAATAATAGGTTACAAAAAATTCATATTGAACAACATGAATATAACTAATAATGGCATAAAAAAAATAAAGTAATAGAAACAATAGCAATAATCTACAAGAACATCATTCATCAAATAACTTTCTTTCTTTCAAACAAAAATTTAGAATAACATGAAATGGAAAAGGAGTTAAAGAAACATAAAATCCCTAAAAGTTCGTAAGGGAATTGTTAATGATTCAAAGAAAGACAAAGGAAAGCTAAAAGAATCAAAACAAAAGGATTCTCAAACAAAAGGGGATTCTAAACAAAAGGGTGATTCTAAAACAAAAGGGGATGCTAAACAAAAGGGGATTCTAAACAAAAGGTGGGATGCAAAACAAAAGGGGAATGCTCCAAAGGTCACGACAAGGTGGGTGCATTTAATAGATCCAAAGAGTGAGTGGGATAAGGTTGATCTGATGATGATTGAGTCAGCAAATTAAATAAGAATATGATTTGTGAGAGATTTACGCAATGATATCCGGGGAGTAATGGAAGGCCGTTCAAGGCCGGCTTTAAGGTCAGCGGCTTTAATGCTTTGTAAGGAGCCGGTTTAATATGGCCGGCCTCAAAGCCGCGGCCTTGAATGTAGGCGGCCCAAAGGCCGCGGCCTTTATTTGCAATCCTTCCCATCTCTCTTCAATTTTGTGAAAAACCACCCCTCCAATTAAATTGAATTACTTTTGAGGGTCACAACACCGTGTATTTCACAATAAACACCATATAAGTATCATATCTTATGAATTTTCTTATAATAATGAACTAATTAAATATAAGTTCCAACAAGAAATATAAGTATAATAGAACTTATCACAGTAACCCCACACTTGAAACTTTTGCATTGTCCTCAAGCAAAATAAAGTGATTTAAACAATAGAAATCATCATTGAACTTCAGGTTGCCCATTGTTCTGACCATGAGAGCTGCAATTTGTAACTAATATCTCAAGTTGAAATTTAGTAGTTAAACTAAATAACAACATATTTTTAATCCCAGATATTAAACACAGAGAAAACATACTTAGTTCCAAAAGGATAAACATGACAATTAAAAACTTCATTGGTTATTTAGCAAGTAAACATCTCCCACAAATATTAACTTTTCTCTAAACAAGAAAGCCAAGGATGAAAATGCATATGGTATGGATCCATTTTTTTTTTTTATTTTTTTTTTCTCCTAAAATTTCTCCTCCCTCTTTTTTTTATTATTTTTTTTTTTATATTTTTTTTTTTTTTTTATTTTTTTTTTTTATTATTTTTTTTTTTAGCCTTAATTAGACGTACAAAAAACGAGCTAGAGTGGAGACTCAGTAGACTGTTCACTCAACCTATCGGTCTCTTACTGCGAACCAATAGCACGCCCCATTTACAACCTGGTTTAACATTAAGGTACTAAATATATGCCTTTTCCGCCTTCTCGTATTGTAGTTCATTTAGTCCGGCACATCCTGGGCCTCATCGCCTAAGTGACCGCATGTTTAAAGGGACCCCTACGAACTCTTCCTCTCATCACTAACATTTAAGATTGATACTACTAAACTCGACTTTTCCTGAGTTATTGGAGTAAAGGCTCTTTTTTTTTTATTATTTTATTTTAAGGAACACTAAGTAAAATATTTCAATTACCTCTTTCACTAGGTGTTAAGGTATTCTTACAAAGGATGTTCAAGTAGAGATTTATCCCAACCGAATTTTTCCTTGAGGTAAACCTTGCTGTTTTTTTCATCTTAAGGACTCAATCTCAAAGTTTCAAAGGCTAAACATAGGGTAAACCCCGTTCTCACGAGATTTTAGCTATTAAATTTTAACTATGTAAACTATTCACGAATAGTTTGGCGATAAGGGCACTCAATCTAAGTCAATTTCAGGATTCAATTAAGGGAACATAAATATAGCATATGGTGGATTTGTAAGCTCATGATGTGTGCAATCATTATAACATTCTACATTAATAATCCCTTCCCCACACTTAAATTGAGATGCCAATGTCCTCGAACTGTGGTCTAATATATCACAAAATTAAGGAAAAAATGTCAATAATGCAGAAATTGAAAATACTGGTAGCTGAAATTTGTCACTTGGGAGTGGTTGGTGAACCTTGGGGGGGGGACTGGTGACAAACTACTGGAACAGGGGGCTTTACTTTGTTGCATGTGGTTTTTTTTTCCCCTGGTGAGACAATTGTTCATCAATAAGAAAATTCCTTCCTCCCAAAAGTCCTTTCCTCCTTTGATTGTCGTGAATGCAAATGCACTAGACGCGGCGGCATCTTAATATTGCCAGGCCGTTTAAATAATATTCATTCTTGACCTGTCTTTTCCTTCTTATATTCTGTCCTTATCTTTGTTTTTTTTTTCTTTTTTTTTTTTTTGTAACGAAATTAAGAACAACTAGGTTATATAACTTATTATGAGCAACTGAGCTGACCACGTCCCATGAACGCTTAAGTTTTAATAAATTCGCTGGCAGGTAAGACGCTGTAGCTCCGACTTATTGTCCAGTTCAAAGTTCTTGAATATCTCACACCTAGAAATCCCGAATCCACAGTTGAGGCATTTCTATCACAACAATGTTTCCCGGGGTAAGTTTGAGCCCGGGTAGCCCATCGTACGGATACAAATGTGTGTAGTAATTGATTTAGATAGAGTATGGAACAGCGTTTAGACCTACTTGAAAAAGTAGTCAATAAAAAAAAAAGATGAAATACTGTATTTGACAACGCAGCCATCAAGCTGTCAACTGGGTGGCGAAGTTGAGCTCAAGATGCCCTACGTAAGACACGTATTCCGACAAAATGTTAACCAAAGTGTAATGAAATCAAATGGGTGCCATGAGACCCGTGTGACGTGAATTTACAAAACATTTCAACCTTAAAGAACCTGATGGGAGTGGAAGGGGAGATCGTTGGCAACGACGAGTATTATTACGGGCAACTAAGCAAACAAAGAATAACCTCTATTGTCATAAAGTCTGAGCCTTAAAGCAAAACCTCCCAAAGTATGCCAGAAGACAGTTTGGGGGGATGCTTATGCTCTACAGTCGGCACTCACGCCAAACACCACGCCCCGGTTTCGGCGACTCCCGGTGCGGGAATCCCGCGTCCGACTCCATGTAAATTCTCGCATTGTTTCATAATATGCTTGATTTCCTCCTCTATCTCAAAAACAACACTTCCTCTCTCATGCTCGGCCATCGTTGATTCAATTGGAGCAAGACCGGTCTTTTCACCTGTCAAATCTTGCAACTAAACACAAAGTAAATGGAATTTTTATTATGGCGCCAGTATGCCTTTGTGCTCAACTCTAAACGAGTAATGATGGACATTATTTTTTTTTAAAAAAAAAACCCCAAAACAATCTTGTAGGTGGAGGAGCGGACATTCCAATAGGATTTTTAAAAAAAAGCTGTTCTATAAGAAGCCCACAATGTATCTATCAAGGTTTTTAAAAGACGCAATCCTTTCTTCGGATGCATTGACAGTTTTTCTCCTAGATTATCTTGTTAATTTTCCCCCTATCTATTGGATACCATACAACAACCTGGTCCACTTTAGGAGTAGGCAAAGTGATAGTTGGGATGATGGACGGGATTGTGGGATTATAATGGGTGGCAATTTTGTGATGTAACTCCAATTTTAATAAAAATTTCTCAATGGGCCTATTTACAAAAAAGGTGTTCCCATACACTTATTATAGCTCTAGGTAACCTCGAGCCGCACGCCGACCAAATCTTGAAAATAAATTCTTTTTTTTTCAAAAATTTAATGACATCCCAAACCCTGCTGTCATATATTTTGTAGAGCAATAGCCTACTACCCATTTCTCGAAACATAATCAGCGATCTAAAAGAATATATTTGTTTGATAAAGATGAGGTAAAAGGAACCCATAAAGTCTATTCCCCCAAAGACGTCAAAAAGTCCAATTACAAAGTATAATTTAATTATGTGTAGAATACCATGGTGTCTTTCGTTGAAACATATTGCCGATGATTCCTTTGGCATTGAGGTATCACAGAGACATGAAATGAAGTTCCATCCTGGACCATTGCAGATCGATGATAAACAAACTGAACTAGACATGTCTTGGGCGCAAAAAAATCCGCCACAAGATCGAAATTTATGTTTTAGCTGCATAAATGCCTGTTATGTTTGTATTTTTTTTATTTTTTTTTTTCCATAACCAAAGTGACCTCCTACCTTGCTCACTTCACCACTCTATAATGACAAAGCTGTATAATTCTGAAGAACCTATACTTTTAGAGGTACGCATCGTCTAATTATTTGGTCAGCAGACAGGGAATTTTGAAAGAGATAAGGGTTCATGGCCAACAATAAAACTCCAGCATCATTAAAAATAATATATTCTTTCTTTTTTCGTAGGTGAGGATTAAAGCCAAATGAGATATATTTCTATGTGCTATGAAAAACCCAAACTTTATAAAAAAAAAAAAATTTTTTATTTTTTAAAAAAAACGATCTACTAGCATAGCCAAGGTAATCCTTAGAACTTCAATTACTTCTACTACAATGCAGACTTGTCATGATGCAGGGAACTTGTGCATTAAAATTAGGTGAACAAAGAAAAAAATTAGGATTCCAGGACGGGATAAATAGATTCGAGGGCCAACGCGTGCACAATTTTCTCAGTTCCCATCTATCTTTAATTTCCATGGTTAAAGAAAATATCTTAGAATTCTTTCAAGTAGATAGAATCCAATTCCATGTCCACCATCTAATTAACCTAGGTTTAATAGTCAAAGGATGCCAGCTTTAGAGTCAAAAAAATACTTAATGTGGCAAACACATCATGGATCAGTATAACAAATGAAATTTTAAGACCTAATAGGTCAGTAATGGAGAGTAATGGGGAGGCCCGGTGAAATATAAACCCCTCATAAGCAAGATATAAAAAACACGTAACATCAATTCACATACGCCCCATGCGTACAGAACTTGCCAGAAAAGTACTTATTCTTGTTGTTCCCAGTGTGGCATGTGGCAATAAAACCAATGGGCCTCATTTATAATGGTTGCTACATTCGCAATAGAAAAAAAATACATGAAATGGTACTTATCTATATCTTAGCCCAAGTAACCCGCGGGCCTCGTACCACGCTTATTTTTCCCAACAATCGCCACCCCCAGCCCCCCCTCCCCCTCCCGACCGACCAAGTACCCGCGGCCATACCTACCATAACCGCTCCAACAGCATAGTCCCCGCTGACATCGCACATCAACTCGAAGGAATCTCCAACATGTGCAACCAATCCCTTAGGTGTAAAAAAAAAAAAAAAAACAGTAGGTGAGCTACTCTTCAATAGATTAAATGCCTGCAAACAAGTTATCATAAAAAAGAATTAAAGGCAAATCTTTTTCTATGTAAATTACAAAGAGGTCTTGAATTTTAGAAGAAGTCCCTGATAACTCTCCTATAGAAGCCACATGTCCCAAGAAGCATCTGAATCCTTTCACTATTAAGGAGTGTAATCTTCTCTATCACCTCCTACTTTGCCCTATCAACCTCAATTCCCGCTTAGATACTTTGTGCCCTAAGACTAATCTCTCTCATACCATGAAATGGCATTTTCCCAATTAAGAAGCATATTAATTCCTTGCATCTCTTAACACACATCCATAAATTTGTTAAGACATGTTACGAATGACTTCCCAAAAACAGAAAAATCAACCATGAATATTTCAAAGAAATTTTCTATCATGTCAGAAAATATGGAACACATGCATCTTTGAAATGTAGCGGGTGCATTACAAAGACCAAAGGGCATTCCCTAAAAGCAAATGTCCGTAGTTACAAGTAAAGGTGGTTTCCTCTCTGGTCCTCGTGTGCTATTGGATTTGATTGTAACACAAAATAACCATCGTAAAAAGCGAGTAATAAATCCATGCCCTGCAAGTTTTTTCTAACAACGTGATCTATAAAAGGAGGGTGAAATGATCTTTGCGGTGCATCATTCATTTCTATAGTCTGATACAGACTCTCCAACCAGTTACAGTGGCGAGTGGGAATTAATTCATTAGCCTCATTTTGTACTACAAGTCCATACCAACCTTTTTTGTACAAACTGGACAGGACTAAACCTTACTATCAGAAATTGGAAAAATGAAGCCTGCATCTAACAAATTAAAGTACTCATCTTTTTTTTAACAACTTCCTTAAGAGTTGGGTTAAGTCTTCTTTGTGGGTTGTACATGTAGGTTTAACACTCAGTTCAAGGAAATATCCTATGGAGTAAAAATGAATGCTAATTCCCCCTTAAATCAGCAATGTCCACCCGCTAGCTCCTTAAGTTATCTTAGAACATCCCAATAAGGTTGTTGCTCTGATGCACGCTGTCGAATAAGGAAGAAATGATTATTTGCAAAGATCATTTGTTCCCAAGATAAGCATACTTTAAATGACCAGGCAAAGGTTTGTTAAGTTCAAGCACCGGGGTTGTGTCAATGACTCATCGGTTTCTTCTCAGTGTGCCGCAACTCCGCATAATGTTCGATTCTTGAATTCATAAACTTTGCATATGTTTCATCTTGGGGTTCATCCTCATCATCACTCCAATTAATCAAATCCCTAAGACTGACTCCATCGTGTCCACACCTATATTCTCTTCCAAGACTCATAGGAAAGCTTCATCAACACAACAATAGTGTAACAGGATTACAGTCATCAAATTCCTTTGTAGCTACATACACAATAAACGTTGACTTGTCTCCATACTCTTAAAGTAAGCTTACTTGTTCCACATCAATACACTGCCTTACGCTGATGCCCAGGAATGGTCTTCCTAAGATCATGGGTACCTCTCTATCTTCTTCCAATTCCAAGACTATAAAGTCAACTGGGAAAGATGAAATTGTCCACTTTACTAGGACATACTCACACTATACCATTTGGTACTTTGACACTTTCTATCCGCAAGTTGAAGGTGACGTCTCCCTTACATTCACCCAATTCCTAGTTTTCTGAAAATGGACAGAGCATTAAATTATACTTGCACCAGAATCTATAAGTACAGATTACAAAATGAAAATTATCAATAGTGCAAGGAACAGTAAAACTTTACCCTATCTCTTTGAGTTCTTGGAAAATGTGGATAATTCTTTTGTAATATCATAGAACAATCCCGCCTGAAGCATCATTCGTTACATTCCCATCAATCTCCTCTTGTTTGTTGAGTAAAACCTTCCATGAACACTAGCATATCGATGGCATCTGTTGAAGTGCCTCGCAAAAGGAATTTCAATTTCCAATTTTAAAGACTTCTAAAAATTTAGCAAATTGTGAAACCAATTGCTGTTGCTTCAGCCTTCCTGGGACAGGTAAAATAGGAGGAACATAAGCTTGCACTTTTGTGAATTTTAGCTTGGTTTCCTCTACCTTTTGTTTCCCTTTATCTTTCTCTAGGTTAACCTCCTCTTCCTCAAGTTTTCTTTCTTATCAACCAATTCCTTACCACTAATCTAGCATAATAGCATTTACACAACAACCCTTAGGATTCTGCTCAGTTATTACAGGTTAAAGAACCCAAATGGTCTATACCTCACTGTTGAGACATTGAACTAAGCTGATTTTCAAGATTCCAAATGGTGGCATGTTGATTTAGCAACATTGTACATCTACTGCATATAACTTTATCATGAGTTCTTCCATTTTAGAGACTGTCCCTTGTGAAGAAGAGGATTATGATAAGATATTGTAGATGGGGGAGATAATTATGGATAAGGACCTTACATTTGAAATCCAGGGGGTTTAAGTGCATTGTTATCATTTCTCGCCATGAGAAATTTGGATGGATTACGCCACCTTCTGGATTGTAGGAGTTTGATAAGGTCCTTGATTTCCTCTTTGGAAATTATTGACAAAATTTACTTGCTCTCCATGGGATTAGGAGTGAAAAGTTTTCCAGATGGGCACTCAAGAGTGAGTTGGTCCTGACCTAACTCACAACAAGAAATATGATTAACAATAAAAGATGGTGCAGAGGTGAGTTTACTTACCTTGAGCGGTAAGAGCAGAAATCAGATCTGTAAAGGGTCCCATGTCATTGACAGGATGCGACACTAGACTTACCACTTTCATGTTGCCAATTATGTGCACTAGAGGCATTTCATCAATCAAAGCACTAGCCTCTTCATATGTCCTTACTGCATATAGTGCACCACCAGAAGCAACATCTACTAGAGATCATCAATGTATCATCTCAACTGAGATAGAATATCTCAATAAGGAGATTATTCTGTAATCCATGATGGGGGGCTATTTCTAATTGCCTCTTGAATCTTTCCCATGCTTCATACAGTGATTCACCATAAACATAGTGAAGTTTGTGATGTCATTTCAATAAACTGCTTGCCGATCTAGCAGGAGGGAAAAAATCTCCTTAAAAAATTAGATTTTGAGGAATCAACCCAAGTGTTAATAGATTCATGTGGCAATGAATTGTATCCAAGCCCTAGCTTTTCTCTAAGTGAAAACGAAAAAGTTGTAGGGCCTAATTACATCATCAGATACATTATTCATTTTCACTGTATACAATATTGAAGAAATACTGCAATAATCTCATCAGGACTCTCATTTGGATATCCTCCAAATTGATTTGATTGACCGGTTTTCATTGAACGAGTGCTGGTTTAAATTCAAAATTGTTAGCCTGAATTGTTGGTCTTCTTATTGCAGACTTGAAACAACAGGTATCCATCGGTGTTTCCCTGAAGTGCTCTACCACACCCTGAAACCGATTGTTTTGTTCTCATCTGCCATGTTCTCTTCTTCCTTTCTTCTCTGCTCTCTTCTAAGAAGTTTGGTACGCAAGTGCGTTCTATCTCCAAGATTAATTGTAGAAGTTTCACACTTCTACTCTTACCATAAAAAGAACCTCAAAGGAGAACAGGAAACGATGCACATGACAATGAAAAAAAAATAAAATTAAATTAAATAGACAAAATATTTGCGCCTAAATTACAATAGAATCTAAGATGGTCTAATATTAATCAATCCCCGGCACGGCACCAAAAACTTGATCCACGCAAAAAGGAGATTATAACATGAGCGTAATAAATACCTTGTGGCAAGTGTATCCGTATCCAGATCAAAAATATAGTGAGAAGAAGAGATTCGAACCACAAAGATTGATTAAGTAATAGACCTTTATCAATTTCTACAATTATTTAGGCAATGATATTGATGTAGAATTGAATGAATTATACTAAATGTTTAAAAAGAAGAATTGTGTTTGAAAAAATAATGAATTGATGATGGGAAATAGAATCACACCTAATTCTACTAATCTAATTGCCTTCATGTATAGATAACTCATAGCCAAATGGATTTTCACGAAGAAAATAACAAAAACCTTCATCCTTTTTTAAGTTAAAGTCATGTTACCTCAATTAATTTCAATAGCACCCGCACAATTTCAAATCAAATGATGATTCTACATTCACAATCATAAATTGTCCTCCCAATTATATGATTGCCTAATATCTTATTAAATAATTTCTCCTAATCCCTTAGTGAAAAATTTAAATAAAAAAATTGCAAGAACACATAGGTCAATTTCTAATAAAATTCAATAAAACGCTTCTTCCACATGAATTATATAAGAACTACTTAGGAATTCCTGAAAAAACCTAAATTTCTTCTCTTCGAGTCATTTACATTTCTATGCATTGATTCCAAATACAAAATACAATTCATAGCAGGACTTCATATATGAAAATTCCGCATATCTACATTTCCATAACATGAATCCAATGATCAATTTAGTTTGGAATTATGGCTTCATCATATTTCCCACAAGGATGATTTAGAACATTAATAGTATGAATGCATAAAAAACAATTGAAATAAATAGGTACAATGGAATTTCATATTGAACAATAAGAATAATCTAATAAATGTCATAAAAGAAAATAAAGTAATTGAAACAATAGCTATAATCTTCAAGAACTCAAGCAAAATAACTTTCTATTCTTCAAACTGAAATTTGGAATAACATGAAAATTGTAAAGGAGCTTAAAGAAAACATAAAATCCTAAAGTTACGAAAGGGAATTCTCATGATTTACAAAGAAAGACAAAGGATGCTAAACAAAAATCAAAACAAAGGATTCTCAAACAAAAGGGGATTCTAAACAAAGGGATGCTAAACAAAAGGGGATGCTCCCAAGGATCACACAAGTGTCATTTATCAAGTGATCCAAGACGAGGGGGATAAGGTTGATCTGATGAGGAATATTGAGTCAGGCAAATTAATAAGATATGATTTTGGAGAGATTTTGCAATGATATGTCCTGGGTATAATAAAGGCCCGGTTCAAAGTCCGCTTAAGGCCGGCGGCTTTAATTCGCTTTTTAAAGGCCCTGTTAAATATAGGCCCGGGCTCAAAGGCCGGCTCAAAAGCCAGCGCTATGAAATGTAGGCCGCGGCCCCAAGGGCCGGCGTCCTTTAAATGCAATCCTCCCGATTCGCAGTCTGAATTCTTTCATTCAATTTGGTGAAAAACTCTCGACCTCCAAAAAAATGAAATATTACTTTTAGGGTAGGAGAAGATTAAGGGTCCATCAAAAAAAAAAAAAAACCAGTATTTTTTACTTAATCACACAATAAAACACCTTAAGAACATTATCTTTATTCATATAAAATATTTTCTTTATAATATTGAAATAAATTTTGAATAAAAGTCCAAAAAGAAAAATATAAGTAATAATGTATCTTATCCAAATAGGCCCTAACTCAAGATGAGCCTTCGGTAAAAAATTGATTATATAATGTTGGCCTCTGCTTGGTTGTTAAGAGCATTTTAAGGTTCTATCATATGGCTTTCATGGTTTTTTTGCTAGTTCTCTATGTAAGTTGTGTCCTTCCTAGGTTCTTGTGAGTATTGAGTAGTTGTGGCCCAATATGAACTCTAACAAAGTCTAAGTTGCTAAAATTAGCTCAAATCGATCTTCAATCTAGAATTAGGACTTAATAGGGTGTCTAGTCCTGTCTCAAGAGCTCAGCTATAGCCCTAGTGTAGGGTTATAATAGGTTCAATCAGGCTTAAGTTCAAATGCATCATCAACACTTTCTAACCTCTCTGACTCGCTCACTAGTGATAAGTCAATAGGGGGAGGTGGAGATGGATTGGGCTTATAAGGTCTTAACGGCAAGGTAGCGGTTGAAATGAAAGCTTTCGCTGAGTCTTGACTTGGCTTCATAACTTAGCATGATGTTACTTAGGTGGCGTGGAGTGACCAATCTTAGTTGCACCTATTTTAAAAAAATTGGCATAGAGGAATTAGCCATTAGCTAGCATTTTCATGGGGCTATAGCAAGTACATAAATTGTAGAGTTATTGTGTCTTGCCCACTAAGTCGAGCAAAAGCCGAAGCTCTACCAAGTTGACAATTTGGGGAAAGGGTCTTGATGTGCCTAAATCAAGATAATGCACAAACTGCAAATGAACCAATAGAAAAACTCCAAAACACAAGATCAAAACCAGTTCTCAAAATTGGAACAAATTTTACGTGAACCCTAATTGTTGCAAGATGTCCTAGATGCTAAATTCAAGATAATAAATTCACAAATGATGAAATCCTCATTAAATCACTAAATCAACTTAAAAATCCCAGAGATTTTCCATACATCAACAATTAAAACAAGATTGTGATCCTCCTTCCCAACAAGGCCAATTCATGGTTCAAAATGTGGCAAAATTGAGGGGTTAAAAGAACTAATGTAAAAAACCAATCATCTTAAAACATGATAAACAAATGAAATAAAAATCTGCCCAAAGGGAACAACTTGATCAACCTTAGATGTAACTCAAAAAATGATGAAAAGGAAAATTACAAGAGAATTGATATTACTTACAATTCACTTTGAAGCCACTCACCACAATTTAAATTTTGGGGGGGGAGGGGGGAAATTGATAAAAAGTAATTTGGATTTAGGATAACCCTAACCCCCCACATATGAAGCGTATGTTTTGGAAAATTTGTTAAACTCCCTAAAAAACCCACTTAAGCAAGTATTTAACTTGCTCCCTTTAGGGTTAAAAAGTCTACAAAATCACAACTAAGCCACTTTAAGGTACCCGGGGCCTAAAAACACCTATTACAAAACCAAAAAAAAAATTGCCCAAAAAAATTTCAACATAAAAATTCAAATAAATAAAAATTTCAAGTGAAAATAGTCTTCCACATGCCCAGTTTTTTTCAAAAGGGTTCGCGGGCCCAACTCCCTCACTGTTCAAGTCGATTCACGGATAACCCATAACTGAGGGCCCCTTTGTGAGTTTTTCCATCCCCCTTGTAAACCAGAAAAGTGTGCCAAAAGGGAAAAAACAATACATGAGAAATAGAAAAGAGGTTTGTAAAAAAAATAATTCCCGAGGTCGATTTGCTCCCAAAAAGGGCCATTATCGCCAAAATTTTAAATCCTTTTGGGTCTTTCCCTAATGATAGTTCTTGTCGGATTTTTAAATTTTTAAAATGTCCTCGAGTTTTCCCAAAAAAATTTGTCCTCAAATCTGACAGATCAAAAACAGTAGAGACTCTATTTTCCCCTTATAACACCTGAAAAAAAATATCATTGCAGAATCCCAATATCTAAAATACCATAGGGGGTGATCGATTTATCTCGTCCATTCAAGAAGTATCTCATCTACAACACAAATAATTCCCCATTTTCTACTAAAGTTTTTTTCCCGTCTCAACCCCCCTTCCACTGATATTGTTTTCCCCTTTTCTAACTCACCCGAAAAGTCACCCGACCCTCATAGCCCTCTAATGGGTTTGGGTTAACTTCCATGTCCCTTTGAAATCTCAAAAAAGGGTAACAAAAAAGTTTTTGAAAATTCTAGCTCTCTTGTTTCTAGCCCCAAAACCCTCTAACCCCCAGATCCCTTTTTAACATTTGGTCCTTTAGGGTTTACTCTTTTTGACCTGACCATTAGGACCCCCCTAAAGGTTAGCATGTCAAAAGGCTAACAAATTTTATGCTCAAAAGGGTTTTTTCTTCGTTTTAACTAAAAAAACCCCGGGAAAAATCTGAAATTTATCAATTTTGGGTATGTCCTAAAACTTAAGGGTTTTTCTTATCTTTTTTTTGCTCTTTTGGACCTCTGATGGCGATATAGGTTCAATATTTACGTTTACCACCTTTTGGGAACATAAAATTTTAAAAAACCCAAAAAGGGGAATACCACCCTTTTTAAAAAAACCCCGGCCTATAAAATAATAATGGGATGTACAAAAAGGGGAATTTAAAATCAAAAAATTTAATTTAAAAACAGTATTTTTCCCCCCATACAAAAAAGGGACCTTTAAAACCCTTTGGAAAAACCCCCAAAAAAAAACCAAAACTTTTAACCAATGAAAAATATAGGGTTCGGGAAAAGGGAAAAGTTTTTAAGTTTAAACCCCTTCGAAACTAATGATGTAGCTAAAAACATTAGAAAAAACTACCACCATCAATAATAATTACGAAAAAAAAATTTTTTCCCCCCCTACAAAATTATGGAACAAGTTTTCTCTTTGTCCATCATCGGGGGTTTTTAATAAATAAACCCCCACTCCCTTGAAAATACCAAAGTAGTAAAGTTTTAAAAAAAAAAATTAAAAACATGGTTTTTAAAAAAAACCCCTTTAAAAAGTTAACAACACACTTCACCACAAAAGAAACCCAAACAAAACCCCTTTCCCCCAAAAACCCCGGGCCTAAAAAAACCCCAAAAAAAAAAAATTTTAAAACTTTTTTTTTCAAGAAAACCCCCAAGGGGGGAAATAATTAAAGAAAAAATAAATAATTTTCTTAGTACTTCAAGAAAATTTTAAAAAAAATTAATATACACAATACTTTCAATAAAAAAAATTTTAAATTTTCAACTAAAAAAGGTTTTAATTAATTAGTTAAATTCCCTTTCCCCCAAAAACCTTTAATGATTGTTTGAATTTAAAAAAATTCTACTACTTCCCCATTTCCCCTTTTTTTTTTTTTGTTTTTTGGTTCCCTTTTTAAAAGTTAAAACAATTTTAATTAAAAATTTTCCCCCCCAAAATTATAACCTTAAAACACATATAAAAAAAAAAAAATTTTTAAAAACCCCCACACTTTCATTTTTTTACTCACGGTTCCAAAACTAATTTAAAAGCCATTTAGCAACAAGGTCTTGACAACAAAAACAACAACTAACCCCCAAATTTATACACCCTTCACTAATTTTTTACAAAAATACAACTCTCATACACTTTTTTCCCCCCAAAAAAAGGTAAAATTTCCCCCAACCCCCACAAACTTAACAAACCACAATTTCAATAAAAAAAGGGGCAGCTCAAATTTCAAATTCAAAAATGACCTCAGAAATTTAAAAAAATTTTTTCCCACAAATGGTAAGGACTATTTCAAATTAAAAATAAACAAAAAATTTTTCCCCCCAAATTTTCACTTAATGTTTTTTTAAAATTCAAATTTTCCAAAAACCCTTAACCCCTCCCAAAACTTTCAAATTTCTAAAATTTTCAAAATTCTAAAAATTTTCCCCAATTTTTGCAAAAAACCCCCTCACTTCTTGGAAAACACACAACACAAATAATTTTTCCCAAAATTTTAACCCCCAAAGGATCAACACCTTTTTCCCCCGGCCCCCCAACTTCCTATCCCCAACACAACAAATTGGCCAAAAAACAAGGAAGACAAAAAAATTTTTTCAAGTCTCTAAGTGTAACAACCACAAATAAAAAAGAAAAAAATTTCAACAACATTTTTTAAAAAAAAATTTAAGCTTCACATAAAAACAAAAAAAAAATTTGGACCCAAAGTGTTTACAAAAACAACCCCAAAAAATTTTTTTTTTTCCGAATTTTCCAAAAATTTGGGAAAACCCCCCTTTTCTCAAAAAACCCCACAAGCCCTTGGTACCAAAAAGATATGTGAAATAAAACCAAATCAAAAGCACATAAAAAACAAAGGGGTTTGAAGCAATTAAACAAGTCAATTAACTAGTTCAAACCCAAATTTTGGGGCGCAAAAACCCTTTAAATTTTTTAATGAACCAATTTTTTAAAAAGGGTGACGTTGATCAATAAAAAAAACCCCCTTTTTTTGAAAAGCCTGATACCAAAAATGATGGGGCCTAAAAAAAAGATTAAGAACATGCAAATAGCCAATTGAACAACTCCAAAACACAAAAAATCAAAACCGATTAAAAAATTTGGGAAAAAATTTTTTGGGGAAAAACCCCCCAAATTTTTGCAAGATGATCCAAATTTTTAAAATTTCAAGATAATAAAATTTACTTTGAAAAAAACCTAAATTTTAATCACTGAATCAATTTTAAAATTTTTCCCAAGAAAATTTCCAAACATCAACAATAAAAAAAAGATGGTGATTTTTTTCCCCCCAAAAAAGGCCCCAAATTAAAAGGAAAAATTTTTGGAAAAAACTTGAGGGTTTTGAACAAAAGTAAAAAAACCCAACCCCAAACTTAAAAAACCCCTTAAAAAGGGGTTTTTTTCAAATAAAAAAAAAAATCTGACCAAGAAAAACCCTAAAAAAAACCCTAGATATAACTCATTATGATGAAAAGGAAAATTAAAAAAACAAAGTAAAAATTTTTATTACTTAAAAATTTCACTTTAAAAACCACTCGCCACAATTTTAATTTTTTAAATTAAATTTTATAAAAGAAATTTTGGGGTTTTTTAAAAGGAAAAACCCCCAACCCTCAAACTTGAAGGGGAAAATTCAAAATTTTTTAAAACTCCTAAAAAAACCCCAAAATAAGCAAGAAAATTTTTAAAAATTACTTTTTTGGGGTTTAAAAAAAATAAAAAATTACAATTTTCCACTTTAAAGGGGTTTGGGCGGGGTCCTAAAAAAAACCTTTTTAAAAACCCAAAAAAAAGGGGTCAAAAAAAAATTACAACATAAATGTTTTTTAAAAAATAAATTACAAGGAAAATAGTCCTTCAACATGCAAATTTTTAAAAAGGATTCTTTGGGGTCACCATTTTTTTCAAGTCATCCAGGATAACTAAAAAAATGTGCCTGTTGGAATAAAAAAAAAATGAGTGATAGGAATAAACCCCACACAGACCTTCATTAGGGTAAGAACAAAAGGGGAAATTTCCCAAAATTTTTGGGGGATGGGGGCCCTTTTTTGGGGGGGAAAAAAGCCCCCCCTTTTTTTTTAAAAATTAAAACCCCTTTTAAAATTTTTCCCCTTTTAAAAGGGGTTTTCCCCAAAAGGGACACTTACCATTTTTTATAGGGAAAAGGGGAAAAAACCCCTTTTAAACCCCCCAGCCCACCAAGCTTGGGGTTATCCCATGAACCAACCTGAATCGACAAGGGGGGGGGGGCCGAGGGATCCTAAAAAAAGACCGGCATTTTAAGACCAATTTTTTTTTTATATTTTTCATTTGCATGGACTATTTATGTTGAAATTTTTTTTGGGGGACCTTTTTTTTCCTTGAATTTTTCTTTTGGGGGTTCCCCCAAAACCTTTTAAAAGTGGAAAATTTAAAAATTTTTTGAGAAACTTTTTAACCATAGGAGTACAATAAAATACTTGAAAAAAGACGGGTTTTTTGGGGAGGCCTTTTCATATTATATTTTTCACTTTTAAACGTGGGGGGTTTTTAAGGGTTTCCAAATTCCCAAACCCCCTTAAAAAAATTTTTTAAACCCCAAAAAAAAATTTTGGGTGGCGAGGCAAACGAAGGGGAATTGTGCCCCCAACATGATTCCATCTTTGTTCTATTTTCATTTTTTCTCTAGGATTCATATGGGGGGTAGATTTGAATTTTTTTTGGGGACATATTTGGGGTTTTTTTTCGTAAAAAATTTAAAATTTTTTAAATTTTTGATTGTTCATGGCCCCCTTTGGGGAATTACATATTTTTTTTTTATGTTTGGCAAAAAATTTGGGAAAAAAAGGGGAGGTTTTTAGTTTTTTTTGTTTTTTTAATTGTTTTTCCTTTTTTTTTGTTTTTACGTGAACTTCATTTTTTTTTGGGGGTTTTAAACTTGGTGAATTTATACATAGGGTTTAAAAATTTTAACAACATTTGATCTACATTTTCCATCAAAAACCCCCAAGGGGTTTGTTCACGGAATTGTCCAGGGCCCCCGGGGTTTGTGATTGATTTGAGACTTTTTTTTATTTTTTTTAAAATTTTGTTTTTTTCCAAAAGGGGGTTTTTTTGACCCCCACATCTTTTTGGTATCAAGCTTGAGGTTTAAGTGGAGGGATTTGTAAAATTTTAAAACCCAAATTTGGGGGGGTTTTTAAAAAGAAAACCTTGTTTTAAAAATTTTTTGTTGGAAAAAAAATTTGCATCTTTTTTGTTGTAAAATTTTCCTTTTTTTTCTCTTGTTGATTAGTGGATGTAAAATTTTGGGGTTTGGGAAAAAACCTTGGAATCCTTGAGTCGAAGGGGTTTTTTATCAAAGGACATGAATTTTGGGGGATCATTTGAGGAAGTTCAAATTTAAATTTTTAAAAAAGAATAGTTTTTAAAAATTGGGGTTTAAGGGGGTTAAAAATTATTGCATTTTTAGAAGTGAAGATTTTTCCTTTTTTGATTTTAAAATTTTTAATTTTTTCCAAAATTTTTAGGTGTGAGTTAAGGAAAAATTTTTTAATTTAAAAAAACACATTAAGCCCTTGGGTTTTTAAATTTTTTTTTTCTTTTTTAATTTGAAAGTGGCCCTTACCATTTTTTGGAATTTTTTCAATTAAGATCTCATTTTAAAATTTTAATTCAAGCTGTTTTTTTTGTAAGTTGCGGTTTGAAATTGTATGGGGAAATGGAAAATTCAATTTGGGGGAAGAGTTTGTTGTTTTGTGCTGCAACGGTAAAAAGGTATATGTGTGGGGGAGTTGTGTTTTTGTAAAATTAGTAAGGGTATGTTTTTTTGGTGCTAGGGGGTGAAAAGTTTTTTGAAGGAATTGCAATGTGGTGGGCTTTGGGGGTTTCTATGAGGAAAAGTATTTGGGGTTTTTTTTGAAAAAAATTTTTGATCACCTTTGGAAAAAGTGGAAAATTTAAAAAAAAAAAAAAAAGAGCCCAAAAAAAAATTGAAAGAAAATTTTTTAAATTTTTGTTGAATTTTGAAAGCAAAGAAGAGTGAAAAAAGGGGGTTTTAAAATTTTGGGGAAATTTTTGTTTTTTTTTTTAACCCCCTTAAGGATTTGAAGAGGTTTTGGGAAAAGGAAATTAAATTTTTTAAATTCAAACACCATTTTTTAAAAATTTAAAAGAAGTTTTTGTTTTGAAAGTTGAGTAAAATTTTTAAGAATTTTAAAAAATTGGGGGCTTAAATATTTGTAGAAGAGGGGTTTTTTTTAAAATGGGAATTTTTTTTTTTTTGTTGCCTTTGGGTTTTTTAATTTTTGGGCCCCAGCGAATGTGTAAAAAAAAGGGGGAATTTTTACTTTGAAAATTTTTTCACTTGTTTGGGGGAGTGTAAGGGGTTTCAACATTGTGGTTATTTGAAGTGTAAAAAAAAAGGGGGGAAAAGGGGAAAAATTTAGTAGTGGAATTTAAAAAAAAACAATCCCTTTAAAAAGGGGGAAATTTAAATTTTAAAAAAAAATTTTTTTTTAAAAAAATAATAGTTGAATTTAATTCTATCAAATTGAAAATACTTGTTTGTTTTTTTTCATTTTTTTAACCCTTTAAATTTAAATACCAAGAAATTTTTTTTGTGCTAAATTTTTTCACTTGACTTTTTTTTTTTTAAAAAAAAAAAAGCATTTTTTTTATTTTTTTTTAAAATTTTGGGGGCCCCGTGGGGTTTTTTGGGGGGGTATAAGGGTAAAGTTGCCGTAATGGGGGGGAATGTATTGAGGTTGTTGAAATTTTAAGCCCCAAAAAATCAAGTGAGTTTTAAAATTTGTCTACTAACATATTTTTTTGGGACTTGACTTCCTTTTAAAAAACCCCCGTTTTTGGGACAAAGAGAAAAAATTGTTCCATACTTTTTTGTAGGGGGGAAAAAGGGAAAATTGTGCACAATTATTATTGAAAGGTGGTATTGTACTAATTTTGTAGCTGCGTCATTTAAAAAAACGAAGTTGAAACTTGAAACATCCCCCCTCCCAAGCCCATACATTACATTGGTTGAAAAAAAACAGGAGGGCTTTATGTAACCCAAAGGGCTAAGGTACCCTTTATTTTTGGGGGCCCCCCAAAAAAAAATGAGAGCTTGAAAAATTTTTTTTCTTCCTCTTTGGCATCCCATATATTACTTGGGGGGGCTATGGGGTTTTTTGACAGGATGCAAAATTTTTTGGGGGGGGGGGGAAAAAACTTTTATATTAAAAAAAGATGGAAAAAAAAATTTTGAAAAAATAAAAACGCCATCAAAGGTCCAAGAGATTCAAAGACAGATAAAAAAAAACCCCACAGAAAAATTTTTTGGGTCATAGGGGCCCCCTGATCAAACCATCAGAGGACCAAACTTTGAAAATGCATTTTTCCAACCTTTAAAGGTTTTTTTGAGGCTTTTGTGACACGAAAAAAAACCCCCTTTAAAAAAAAAAATTTTTCAGACACCGTGTGCCAACCTTTGAGGATCCCCCTTTAATATAGTCCAAAAAAACAGACCACCAAAGCCAGACTTTTTAAGACAAAAAATTTTTATCACCTTTTTTGGTTTTAAAAGGGGAAAAAACTTTGGGGGGCCAAAAACCTTTTTAAAAAACCCTGAGGGCAACAAAAAAACCCCCAAAAAAATTAGAAAAAAGGGGGGAAAAAGTTTTTTTGGAACAGGTTGAAAAAAGGGGGCCCCTTTTTTTGGGTAATGGACATTAATTTTTTTTTTAGATAGATACCCTCCTAAAAAAGGAGGAGAGAAAACAATCACCACCTGTAGTATTTCAGATATTGGGGGGCTGCAGAAAACTTTTTTAAGGATTGCTAGGGGGGGGAAAAAAAAAGCTTTCTTTGCTTTGCCCCCCCCCGATTTGAGGGAAAAACTTTTGAGGCCCGAGGGGGAAAAAAAAGGGGAAAAAAAACCACAAAACCTATCATTTTTTCCCCAAAAACCCAAAAAGGGGAATTTTCCCCAATTTTTTTGGGTGAGGGGGGCCCCCCTTTTATAGATCCGACCCGGGGAAATTTTTTTTTAAATTAACCCTTTTTAATTTTTTTTTTTATTGTGTTTTCCCCAAAAAGGGGGACTTAACATATTTTTATAGGGGGGTGAACAAACTCCCTCAGACCCCCTTGTTTGGGGTGGACCGACCTGAAAAAAGGGGGTGACAAGGGGGGGTGGATCCAATAAAAAACCCCATGTTTAAGACCAATTTCCTTTTTTTAAAAAATTTTTTATTTTTTTGGGTATTTATGTTTTTAAAACTTTTTTTGGGGGGCTTTTTTTTTCCTTTTAAAATTTTTAAAATTTAAAGGGTTTGCCACCTTAAAAAAAAGGGGGAAATTTTAAAAATTTTAAAAAAATTTTTAACCCTAGGGTAACAAGTAAAATTCGCTTTAAAAAGGGGGGTTTTTTTTGGGGGGCCCTTTTGCAGATTAAAAAACTTCCCCTTTAACGTGAGAGGACTTAGGGGGTTTTTCCCCCAACCAAAAATCTCTTATAATTTTAAAACCCCAAAAAATTTGGGAAAATTTTTGGGGAGTGCGACGAAGGGGAAAATTTTTGGGGTCACTTTAAATTTTCCCCCCCTTTTTTGTATGTTCCCCCTTTTTCTCTAAGGGGGGGCATATCTGGAAAATTTGAATCTTTCTTTGGGGGTAATTGTGGGGTTTTTTTTTTGTGAATAATCTTTTTTTAAATTGGGTTGTTTCCCCCGAGCACTTGAAAAATTTTTTTATCGTTTTAGTGATTGGCGTGAAAATTTTGGGGATTGAAGGGAGGGGAAAAAGGGGGGTTTCCCCAGTTTCAAAATTTTTTTCCTTTTGACCCCCTTTTACATGAACTCAAACTTCTTTTTTTGGTACTTTTTGGGGGAATTTTTTTACATAGGGAAATTTTTAAATTTTTAAAATTTGATCTACCAATTTTTTCCCTTTAAAATCTCCAAGGGTTCACGTGAATTGTCTCATTAGTGGACCGGTTTGGGGATTAACTTGAGACTTTTTTTTATTTTAGTCCCCAAAAAATTGTGTTTTCAAAGGGTTTTGAGCAAAATTTAAAAGTAATAGAAAAAATGGTTATAAACAAATAATTCAAAAGGGGGGGTTTTTGGGGGAAAATGGGCCCTTTTTGCCAAAATTTGAAATTTTTTTTGGGGTCTTAAAACCCAATGATAGGTCCCCTTTTTGTTTTTGAATTTTCCCAACCCGGGGGGTTTTTTAAGGGTAGCGTTAAGAGGATAAAAGGTTTTTTTAGGTTTTGGGGGGCTAAATTAAAATGCTTTTTTTCCCCCCCCAAAAAAACCCCCCCCAACCCGGGGAAGAAAACCCCCAAAAACCCAAAAAATTTTCAGAATTCGTTTTCCCCCCGACCCCAAACACCCAAGGGGGGAAAATGCGGGGGCCCTTTTTTATAAAACGAGAAAAATAAAACCCTTTGGGGGTTTAAAAAAAAAACGCCCCCCAAAAACAGGATAAAGATCGATTGATAAG
>JBBMOL010001906.1:9405-31500 GCA_037954665.1 Laguncularia racemosa
CAATTTGTGAATGAACACAACATTTTACATCAACATTCTGGTAACAGGACATTTATGACAACACTTAATGATTACATTGGCATGATTTACAGGATGGTAGGACAATGTTGAAAGATTTGTAGCATGATATTTGAACTGTGCAATGACAAATTGTAATTCGCATGATTTTTACATGTTAGTACAAAGAACAATGTTGTGCAAATATTCTGAACAATGACTTTTGTGACACACTATGTACATGCCATTTCATGGGATGACATTTTTAGGCACTACATGATACAATTTGCCAGATTTCAGGATGTAACATGTGAGAGATTGTAGCGATGATATGTAGCTGTTTCATAAATTGCGGTGAAATTCGCAGATATTTGTAAGTTTGTAGGACATAATCAACAACATTGTGTATCACGAACTTCTTGAAACACATGGACATTTATGAACTCAGATTACAATTGTGCCGTACTGAGTAGACAAGTGAATTTTACAATTGAGCAGTGCAATGCAATTTGCGTGAAATGCCAATGAATGTGGTAATTGTAGACAAAATCAACAAACATTGTGTATCTAACGCAACTACTTTTGAGTAACAATGGACATTTAGTGACACACTCAGGATACATTGTGCGATATTAATGGTGGAGAAATGTAGAGATTTGTAGCATATATTAGAGTGTTTGCAAGACATTGCGGAATTCGCAAGATTGTGGTACAATGTTTTAGACACACAAACATTTGTAGAACGCAATCTTCTTTGAGTACGAAGATTTTTAGGCAAACTTGTTTACAATTGCCATTTACAGGTGTAGCGACATATACAATTTGCGTGTTATTGGTAATCCAATGATTTTTGGTACAATTTGAGTGACAAATCACAAACATGTGAGTAACGCCTACTTCTTGATAACGACATGGACATTTGAACTCAGTGATACAATGTCCTGATTACATGATGAGCGACATGTTGAAGATTTGTAGCGATGAATTACTGTGTTGCAATACATATGCGGGAAATTGCGCAATGATATTGTACATTGTATGACAATTGCAACAACATTTGAGTGCTACGCAACTACTTTCTTAGTACGAATGGACATTTTTAGTGACAACACTTACAGTGATTACAATTGTGGCCATGATATTTACATGCGATGGTAGCGACAATGTTGAGAAGATTTGTAGCGATGATATTTGTAGCAGCTGTGTTTGCAATGACAATATTTGCGTGACAATTGCCGCAATGATATTGTGGTTACAATGTTTGTAGTGACAATACATGCAACGACAACATTTGTTGTAGTGCTAACTGCAACTACTTTCTTTGAGTAACGACATGGACATTTTTAGTGACAACACTTACAGTGATTACAATTGTGGCCATGATATTTACAATGCGATGGTAGCGACAATGTTGAGAAGATTGTAGCGATGATATTTGTAGTAGCTGTGTTTGCAATGACAATATTTGCGGTGACAATTGCCGCAATGATATTTGTGGTTACAATGTTTGTAGTGACAATACATGCAACGACAACATTTGTTGTAGTGCTAACTGCAACTACTTTCTTTGAGTAACGACATGGACATTTTTAGTGACAACACTTACAGTGATTACAATTGTGGCCATGATATTTACAATGCGATGGTAGCGACAATGTTGAGAAGATTTGTAGCGATGATATTTGTAGTAGCTGTGTTTGCAATGACAATATTTGCGGTGAAATTGCCGCAATGATATTTGTGGTTACAATGTTTGTAGTGACAATACATGCAACGACAACATTTGTTGTAGTGCTAACTGCAACTACTTTCTTTGAGTAACGACATGGACATTTTTAGTGACAACACTTACAGTGATTACAATTGTGGCCATGATATTTACAATGCGATGGTAGCGACAATGTTGAGAAGATTTGTAGCGATGATATTGTAGTAGCTGTGTTTGCAATGACAATATTTGCGGTGACAATTGCCGCAATGATATTTGTGGTTACAATGTTTGTAGTGACAATAATGCAACGACAACATTTGTTGTAGTGCTAACTGCAACTACTTTCTTTGAGTAACGACATGGACATTTTTAGTGACAACACTTACAGTGATTACAATTGTGGCCATGATATTTACAATGCATGGTAGCGACAATGTTGAGAAGATTTGTAGCGATGATATTTGTAGACTGTTTTGCAATGACAATATTGCGGTGCAATTGCCGCAATGATATTTGTGGTTACAATGTTTGTAGTGACAATACATGCAACGCAACATTTGTTGTAGTGCTAACTGCAACTACTTTCTTGAGTAACGACATGGACATTTTTAGTGACACACTTACAGTGATTACAATTGTGGCCACATATTTACAATGCGAGGTGCGACAATGTTGAGAAGATTTGTAGCGATGATATTTGTAGAGCTGTGTTTGCAATGACAATATTTGCGGTGAAATTGCCGCAATGATATTTGTGGTTACAATGTTTGTAGTGACAATACATGCAACGACAACATTTGTTAGTATGCAACTATGCAACACTTCTTGATAACAATGGACATTTTTAGGACAAACATTACAGTGATTACAATTTGTGTGCCATGATATTTTACAATGTGTGGTAGCGACAATTGTTGAGAGATTTTGTAGCATGACTTTTAGTACTGTGTTTGCAATGACAATATTTGCGGTGAATTGCCGATGATATTTGTGGTTACAATGTTTTAGTGACAATGCAAGAAACATTGTTGTAGTGCTAATGCAACTACTTTTTTAGTAACGACATGGACATTTTTGTGACACACTTACAGTGATTACAATTGTGGCCAATATTACATGCGTGGTAGCGAAATGTTGAGAAGATTGTAGCGATGATATTTTAGTAGCTGTGTTTGCAATGACAATATTTGCGGTGAATGCCGCATGATATTTGTGTTACAATGTTGTAGTGAACATAGACTTGTTGTAGTGCTAACTGCAACTACTTTCTTTGAGTAACGACATGGACATTTTAGTGACAACACTTCAGTGATTACAATTGTGGCCATGATATTTACATGCGATGGTAGCGACATGTGAGAAATTTGTAGCGATGATATTTGTAGAGCTTGTTTGCATGACAATATTTGCGTGAAATTGCGCAATGATATTGTGGTTACAGTTTGTAGTGACAATACATGCAACGACAAATTTGTTGTAGTGCTAACTGCAACTACTTTCTTTGAGTAAGACATGGACATTTTTTGACAACTTACAGTGATTACAATTGTGCCATGATTTTACATGGATGGTAGCGACATGTTGAAAATTGTAGCGATGATATTTTCAGCTGTGTTTGCAATGACAATATTTCGGTGACAATTGCGCAATGATATTTGTGGTTACAATGTTTGTAGTGACAATACATGCAACGACAACATTTGTTGTAGTGCTAACTGCAACTACTTTCTTTGAGTAACGACATGGACATTTTTAGTGACACACTACAGTGATACAATTGTGCCATGTTTACATGCGATGGTGCGACAATGTTGAGAAGATTTGTAGCGATGATATTTGTAGCGTGTTTGCAATGACAATATTTGCGGGAAATTGCGCAATGATATTTGTGTTACAATGTTTGTAGTGACAATACATCAACGAAACATTTTGTAGGCTAACTGCAACTACTTCTTGAGTAACGACATGGACATTTTATGACAACACTTACATGATTACATGTGGCCATGATTTTACAGCGATGGTAGCGACATTGAAAGATTGTACGATGATATTTGTAACTGTGTTTGCAATGACAATTTTGCGGTGAATTGCGCAATGATATTTGTGGTTACAATGTTTGTAGTGACAATACTGCAACAAACATTTGTTGTAGTGCTAACTGCAACTACTTTCTTTGAGTAACGACATGGACATTTTAGTGACAACTTACGTGATTACAATTGTGGCCATGATATTTACAATGCGATGGTAGCGACAATGTTGAGAGATTTGTAGCGATGATATTTGTATAGCTGTTTGCAATGACAATATTGCGTACAATTCCGCAATGATATTGTGGTTACAATGTTTGTAGTGACAATAATGCACGACAACATTTGTTGATGCTAACGCAACTACTTTCTTTGAGTAACGACATGGACTTTTTAGTGACAACACTTACAGTGATTACAATTGTGGCCATGATATTTACAATGCGATGGTAGCGACAATGTTGAAAGATTTGTGCGATGTATTTGAGAGCTGTTTGCAATGACAATATTTGCGGTGAAATTGCGCAATGATATTTGGTTCAAGTTTGTAGTGACAAACATGCAACGACAACATTTGTTGTAGTGCTAACTGCAACTACTTTCTTTGAGTAACGACATGGACATTTTTAGTGACAACACTTACAGTGATTACAATTGTGGCCATGATATTTACAATGCGTTGGTAGCGACAATGTTGAGAAGATTTGTAGCGATGATATTTGTAGTAGCTGTGTTTGCAATGACAATATTTGCGGTGACAATTGCCGCAATGATATTGTGGTTACAATGTTTGTAGTGACAATACATGCAACGACAACATTTGTTGTAGTGCTAACTGCAACTACTTCTTTGAGTAACGACATGGACATTTTTAGTGACAACACTTAAGTGATTACAATTGTGGCCATGATATTTACAATGCGATGGTAGCGAAATGTTGAGAAGATTTGTAGCGATGATATTTGTAGAGCTGTGTTTGCAATGACAATATTTCGGTGACAATTGCCGCAATGATATTTGTGGTTACAATGTTTGTAGTGACAATACATGCAACGACAACATTTGTTGTAGTGCTAACTGCAACTACTTTCTTTGAGTAACGACATGGACATTTTTAGTGACAACACTTACAGTGATTACAATTGTGGCCATGATATTTACAATGCGATGGTAGCGACAATGTTGAGAAGATTTGTAGCGATGATATTTTAGAGCTGTGTTTGCAATGACAATATTTGCGTGACAATTGCCGCAATGATATTTGTGGTTACAATGTTTGTAGTGACAATAATGCAACGACAACATTTGTTGTAGTGCTAACTGCAACTACTTTCTTTGAGTAACGACATGGACATTTTTAGTGACAACACTTACAGTGATTACAATTGTGGCCATGATATTTACAATGCGATGGTAGCGACAATGTTGAGAAATTTGTAGCGATGATATTTGTAGTAGCTTGTTTGCAATGACAATATTGCGGTGACAATTGCCGCAATGATATTTGTGGTTACAATGTTTGTAGTGACAATACATGCAACGACAACATTTGTTGTAGTGCTAACTGCAACTACTTTCTTTGAGTAACGACATGGACATTTTTAGTGACAACACTTACAGTGATTACAATTGTGGCCATGATATTTACAATGCGATGGTAGCGACAATGTGAGAAGATTTGTAGCGATGATATTTGTAGAGCTGTGTTTGCAATGACAAATTGCGTGACAATTGCGCAATGAATTGTGGTACATTTTGTAGTGACAATACATGCAACGACAAATTTGTTGTATGCTACTGCAACTACTTTCTTTGAGTAACGACATGGACATTTTTAGTGACAACACTTACAGTGATTACAATTGTGGCCATGATATTTACAATGCGATGGTAGCGACAATGTTGAGAAGATTTGTAGCGATGATATTGTAGCAGCTGTGTTTGCAATGACAATATTTGCGGTGACAATTGCCCCAATGAATTTGTGGTTACAATGTTTGTAGTGACAATACATGCAACGACAACATTTGTTGTAGTGCTAACTGCAACTACTTTCTTTGAGTAACGACATGGACATTTTTAGTGACAACACTTACAGTGATTACAATTGTGGCCATGATATTTACAATGCGATGGTAGCGACAATGTTGAGAAGATTTGTAGCGATGATATTTGTAGTGCTGTGTTTGCAATGACAATATTTGCGGTGAAAATTGCGCAATGATTTTGTGGTTACAATGTTTGTAGTGACAATATGCAACGACAACATTTGTTGTAGTGCTAACTACACTACTTCTTTGATAACGACATGGAATTTTTATGACACACTTACATGATTACAATTGTGGATGATATTTACATTGCTATGGTAGCAATGTGAGAAATTTGTAGCGATGATATTTGTAGTAGTGTTTGCAATGACAATATTTGCGGTGAATTGCCGCAATGATATTTGTGGTTACAATGTTTGTAGTGACAATACATGCAAGACAACATTTGTTGTAGTGCTAACTGCAACTACTTCTTTGGTACGACATGGACATTTTGTGACAAATTACAGTGATTACAATTGTGGCCATGATATTTACAATGGTTGGTAGGACATGTTGAGAAGATTTGATGCATGATATTTGTAGTAGCTGTTTTGCAATGACAATATTTGCGTGACAATTGCGCATGATATTTGTGGTTACAATGTTTTGAAATAATGAACGACAACATTTGTTGTAGTGCTAACTGCAATACTCTTCTTTGGTAAGACATGGACATTTTTAGTGACAACTTACAGTGATTACAATTGTGGCCATGATATTTACATGCGATGGTGCAAGTTGAGAAGATTTGTGCGATGATATTGTAGACTGTGTTTGCAATGAAAATTTGGAGAAATTGCGATAGATATTTTGTACATGTTTGTAGTTGCAATACTACAATGACGAAATTTTTGTCGCTAACTGCAATTTTTCTTTGTAGTAAGACATGACATTTTAGTGACAACATTGTGATTCAATAGTGACCACTATTTTAACAATGGCATTTTGTAAGCGACACATTTGTGAGATTATGTAGCCATGATATTTTATGTGAGCTGTGTTTGAAAATATTTGCGGTGAAATTGCAGCAAGTTTTTGTGTTCAATGTTTTGTGACAATAATTGCAACGACACAATATTTGTTGTGTACAATGCAACTACTTTTTGAGTAACGACATGGACATTTTTAGTGACACACTTACATGATATTCATTGTGGCACATGAATTTTAAGTGCACTTGCTAGCGACAATGTGCAAGATTTTAGCGATGATTGTTGTAGCATGTCTGTGTTTGTCAATGACATATTTTGCGGTGAATTGCCAATGAAATTTGTGGTTACAATTTGTAGGATGAATTTGGTCAATGGTATACATTGTATGCTAACTGCAACTACTTTTTTGTGTAAGACATGACATTTTTAGTGACGACATTACATTATTACAATGTGCTGATTTACATGATTGGTAGCGCAATGTTAAAGATTGTGTAGCGATGAATTTGAGAGCTTTTGCAATGACAATATTTGCGTTGAATTGCCGCAATGATTTGTGGTTACAATGCTGATAGTGTTAAATTGCAATGACAACATATTGTTGTATGTACTGCTATTCTTTGGAACGACATTCTTTGAGTGAACACATGCTTTTACAGTGATCACATACGGTACATCATGATATTTACATGCGATGGTAGCGACAATGTTGAGAAGATTTGTAGCGATGATATTTGTAGTAGCTGTGTTTGCAATGACAATATTTGCGGTGACAATTGCGCAATGATATTTGTGGTTACAATGTTTGTAGTGACAATACATGCAACGACAACATTTGTTGTAGTGCTAACTGCAACTACTTTCTTTGAGTAACGACATGGACATTTTTAGTGACAACACTTACAGTGATTACAATTGTGGCCATGATATTTACAATGCGATGGTAGCGACAATGTTGAGAAGATTTGTAGCGATGATATTTGTAGTAGCTGTGTTTGCAATGACAATATTTGCGGTGACAATTGCCGCAATGATATTTGTGGTTACAATGTTTGTAGTGACAATACATGCAACGACAACATTTGTTGTAGTGCTAACTGCAACTACTTTCTTTGAGTAACGACATGGACATTTTTAGTGACCACACTTACAGTGATTACAATTGTGGCCATGATATTTACAATGCGATGGTAGCGACAATGTTGAGAAGATTTGTAGCGATGATATTTGTAGTAGCTGTGTTTGCAATGACAATATTTGCGGTGAAAATTGCCGCAATGATATTTGTGGTTACAATGTTTGTAGTGACAATACATGCAACGACAACATTTGTTGTAGTGCTAACTGCAACTACTTTCTTTGAGTAACGACATGGACATTTTTAGTGACCACACTTACAGTGATTACAATTGTGGCCATGATATTTACAATGCGATGGTAGCGACAATGTTGAGAAGATTTGTAGCGATGATATTTGTAGTAGCTGTGTTTGCAATGACAATATTTGCGGTGCCAATTGCCGCAATGATATTTGTGGTTACAATGTTTGTAGTGACAATACATGCAACGACAACATTTGTTGTAGTGCTAACTGCAACTACTTTCTTTGAGTAACGACATGGACATTTTTAGTGACAACACTTACAGTGATTACAATTGTGGCCATGATATTTACAATGCGATGGTAGCGACAATGTTGAGAAGATTTGTAGCGATGATATTTGTAGTAGCTGTGTTTGCAATGACAATATTTGCGGTGACAATTGCCGCAATGATATTTGTGGTTACAATGTTTGTAGTGACAATACATGCAACGACAACATTTGTTGTAGTGCTAACTGCAACTACTTTCTTTGAGTAACGACATGGACATTTTTAGTGACAACACTTACAGTGATTACAATTGTGGCCATGATATTTACAATGCGTTGGTAGCGACAATGTTGAGAAGATTTGTAGCGATGATATTTGTAGCAGCTGTGTTTGCAATGACAATATTTGCGGTGCCAATTGCCGCAATGATATTTGTGGTTACAATGTTTGTAGTGACAATACATGCAACGACAACATTTGTTGTAGTGCTAACTGCAACTACTTTCTTTGAGTAACGACATGGACATTTTTAGTGACACACTTACAGTGATTACAATTGTGGCCATGATATTTACAATGATGCGATGGTAGCGACAATGTTGAGAAGATTTGTAGCGATGATATTTGTAGAGCTGTGTTTGCAATGACAATTTTGCGGTGACAATTGCGCAATGATATTTGTGGTTACAATGTTTGTAGTGACAATACATGCAACGACAACTTGTTGTAGTGCTAATGCAACTACTTTCTTGAGTAACGACATGGACATTTTTAGTGACAAACTTACAGTGATTACAATTGTGGCCATGATATTTACATGGATGGTAGCGACATGTTGGAGAAGATTGTAGCGATGATATTGTGCAGCTGTTTGCAATGACAATATTGCGGTGACAATTGCGCAATGATATTTGTGTTACAATGTTTGTAGTGACAATACATGCAACGACAACATTTGTTGTGTGCTAACTGCAACTACTTTCTTTGAGTAACGACATGGACATTTTTAGTGAACACTTACAGTGATTACAATGTGGCCATGATATTTACAATGCATGGTAGCGACAATGTTGAGAAATTGACATGGACATTTTTAGTGACAACACTTACAGTGATTACAATTGTGGCCATGATATTTACAATGCGATGTAGCGACAATGTTGAGAAGATTTGTAGCGATGATATTTGTAGTAGCTGTGTTTGCAATGACAATATTTGCGGTGACAATTGCGCAATGATATTTGTGGTTACAATGTTTGTAGTGACAATAATGCAACGACAACATTTGTTGTAGTGCTAACTGCAACTACTTCTTGAGTAACGACATGGACATTTTAGTGACAACACTTACAGTGATTACAATTGTGCCGATATTTACAATGCGATGGTAGCGACAATGTTGAGAAGATTTGTAGCGATGATATTTGTAGAGCTGTGTTGCAATGACAATATTGCGGTGACAATTGCGCATGATATTTGGGTTACAATGTTTGTAGTGACAATATGCAACGACAACATTTGTGTAGTGCTAACTGCAACTACTTTCTTTGAGTAACGACATGGACATTTTTAGTGACAACACTTACAGTGATTACAATGTGGCCATGATATTACAATGGATGTAGCGACAATGTTGAGAAGATTGTAGCGATGAATTTTAGAGCTGTGTTTGCAATGACAATATTTGCGGTGACAATGCCGCAATGATATTTGTGGTTACAATGTTGTAGTGACAATAATGCAACGACAACATTTGTTGTAGTGTAACTGCAACTACTTTCTTTGGTAACGACATGGACATTTTAGTGACAACACTTACAGTGATTACAATTGTGGCCGAATTTACAATGCGATGGTAGCGACAATGTTGAGAAGATTTGTAGCGATGATATTTGTAGAGCTGTGTTTGCAATGACAAATTTGCGTGCAATTGCGCAATGATATTGGGTTACAATTTTGTAGTGACAATACATGCAACGACAACATTTGTTGTAGTGCTAAATGCAACTACTTTCTTGAGTAAGACATGGAATTTTTAGTGACAACACTTACAGTGATTACAATTGTGGCCATGATATTTACATTGCGATGGTAGCGACAATGTTGAGAAGATTTGTAGCGATGATATTTGTAGCGTGTTTGCAATGACAATATTTGCTGTGACAATTGTCGCAATGATATTTGTGGTAATAATGTTTGTAGTGACAATATTTCCAACGACAACATTTGTTGTAGTGCTAACTACAACTACTTTCTTTGGGTAATGACACGGACATTTTTACTGACAATTGCACAATGATATTTGTGGTTACAATGTTTGTAGTGACAAAATTTGCAACGACAACATTTGTTGTAGTGCTAACTGCAACTACTTTCTTTGAGTAACGACATGGACATTTTTAGTGACAACACTTACAGTGATTACAATTGTGGCCATGATATTTACAATGCGATGGTAGCGACAATGTTGAGAAGATTTGTAGCGATGATATTTGTAGTAGCTGTGTTTGCAATGACAATATTTGCGGTGACAATTGCCGCAATGATATTTGTGGTTACAATGTTTGTAGTGACAATATTTGCAACGACAACATTTGTTGTAGTGCTAACTGCAAACTATTTCTTTGAGTAACGACATGGACATTTTTAGTGACAACACTTAAGTGATTACAATTGTGGCCATGATATTTACAATGCGATGGTAGCGACAATGTTGAGAAGATTTGTAGCGATGATATTGTAGCAGCTGTGTTTGCAATGACAATATTTGCGGTGACAATTGCCGCAATGATATTTGTGGTTACAATGTTTGTAGTGACAATATTTGCAACGACAACATTTGTTGTATTGCTAACTGCAACTACTTCCTTTGAGTAACGACATGGACATTTTTAGTGACAACACTTAGAGTGATTGCAATTGTGGCCATGATATTTACAATGCGATGGTAGCGACAATGTTGAGAAGATTTGTAGCGATGATATTTGTAGCAGCTGTGTTTGCAATGACAATATTTGCGGTGACAATTGCCGCAATGATATTTGCTGTTACAATGTTTGTAGTGATAATATTTGCAACGACAACATTTGTTGTTGTTGTAACTGCACTTACTTTCTCTGAGTAACGACATGGACATTTTTAGTGACAACACCTAGAGTGATTACATTTGTGGCCTTGATATTTACAATGCGATGGTAGCGACAATGTTGAGAAGATTTGTAGCAATGATATTTGTAGCAGTTGTGTTTGCAATGACAATATTTGTGGTGACAATTGCCGCAATGATATTTGTGGTTACAATGTTTGTAGTGATAATGTTTGCAACGACAACATTTGTTGTAGTTGTAACTGCACTTACTTTCTTGAATAACGACATGGACATTTTTAGTGACAACACCTAGAGTGATTACAATTGTTGCCATGATATTTATAATGCGAAGGTAGCGACAATGTTGAGCAGATTTGTAGCGATGTTATTTGTAGCAGTTGTGTTTGCAATGACAATATTTGCGGTGACAATTGCCGCAATGATATTTGTGGTTACATTGTTTGTAATGGCAATATTTGCAATGACAACATTTGTTGTATTGGTAACTGCAGCTGCTTTGTTTGAGTATTGACAATGTTGAGAAGATTTATAGCGATGATATTTGTAGCAGTTATGTATGAAATGACAATATTTGCGGTGACAATTGCCGCAATGATATTTGTGGTTACAATGTTTGTAGTGATAACATTTGCAACGACAACATTTGTTGTAGTGGTAGCTGCAGCTACATTCTTTGAGTAACGACATGGACATTTTTAGTGATAATACTTAGAGTGATTACAATTGTGGCCATGATATTTACAATGCGATAGTAGCGACAATGTTAAGAAGATTTGTAGCGATGTTATTTGTAGCAGCTGTGTTTGCAATGACAATATTTGGTGACAATTGCCGCAATGATATTTGTGGTTACAATGTTTGTAGTGATAAATTTCAACGACAACATTTGTTGTAGTGTAACTCACTACTTCTTGATAAGACATGGACATTTTTAGTGACAACACAGGTATTCATTTGGCCTGATATTTACAATGCGAGGTAGCGACAATGTTGAGAAGATTTTAGCGATGATATTTGTAGCAGTTGTTTGCATGAAATATTTGGGTGACAATTGCCGCAATGATATTTTGGTTACAATGTTTGAGTGAAATATTTGCAACGACAACATTTGTTGTAGTGTAACTGCACTACTTTTTGAGTAACGACATGGACATTTTTAGTGACAACACCTAGAGTGATTACATTTGGCCTGATATTTAAATGCGATGGTAGCACAATGTTAGAAGATTGTAGCGATGTATTTGTAGCATTGTGTTTGCAATGACAATATTTGGGTGACAATTGCCGCAAGATATTTGTGGTTACAATGTTGTATGAATTTGCAACGACAACATTTGTTGTATGTAACTGCACTACTTTTTGAGTAAGACATGATTGACAATGATAATTGCCATGATATTTAGCGGTAGCAATGTTGAATGACATATTTTGCTGTTTGCAATGACAATATTTGCGGTGACAATTGCCGCAATGATATTTGTGGTTACAATGTTTGTAGTGCAATATTTGCAAGACAACATTTGTTGTAGTGGTAACTGCAGCTACATTGGTACTGCAACTACTTTATTCGACAATTGACATTTCTAGGACAACACTTGAGTGATTCATTGTGCATGATATTTGAAGCGAGGTTACATGTTGAACAATTTTGGAAATTTTTACAGCGATGATATGTGAAATTGGAAGATTTGTTGAAGAATTTTAGACAAATTGTATGCAATATTTTCTTGAATAAAATTTGTTGTATTTGTCATTTTAGTGACATATTTGCACACAAATTGTGTTATTGTACTGAGCTATTTATTGAGTACGACAATGCTTTTAGACAACACTAGAGTGATTACTTGTCATAATTTACAAATCGATGGTAGGACAATGTTGAGAAATTTGTGCATGAATTTGTACAGTGTGTTTGAATGACAATATTTGTGACAATTGTGCAATATATTTGTGTTAAATGTTTGTAGACAATATTTGCACGAAATTTTTGTGAATGGTAATGCTACTTTTTGGTAAGAATGACATTTTAGTACAACACAAGTGATTACATTGTCCATGATATTTAATGCGATGGTAGACAATGTTAGAAGATTTGTAGCGATGTATTTTAGACTGTGTTTGCATGAAATATTTGTGCAATTCGCATGAATTTGGTTACAATGTTTGTATGAATATTAGACAACTTTGTTGATGGAACTTACTTTTTTACGGATTAAAACACACATGATTTCGTAGCAGATTTTAATGGATTACTGTGGCAATATTAAATTTGGAGACAATGTTGAAGTTTGTGTGTATTTTGCATGTTTTGTGTACTTGATTTGCATTTGGAATGAATGTATTTGTGGACATTGACAACTGGTATTTTTAAACGAAGACATTAGAATAGATATTGGCAGTTTATCATGTGGACAGAATTTGGTTTGCAGTTGCAAGACAAATTGGCAATGATTTTAAGGAATTGAAAACTTATAGAAATTTGATCATTTAGAATTGTATTTGCTGTTCATGCTGCATGATTGGGTAATTGGTTTTGCAGCATTGCGTGCTGCATTTTTGTAGTGATAATATTTCAACGAACATTTGTGTATGTAACTGCATTATCTTTGGTAACGACATGGACATTTTTAGTGACAAACTAGAGTGATTACAATTTTGGCAAGATATTTACAATGGATGTAGGACAATGTTGAGATTGAGAGATATTTGGTTTGTTTGCAATACAATATTGGTAAATTGCGCATGATATTTTGTTACAATTTTGTAGTGACAATTTGCAAGACAACATTGTTGTTGTGGTAACTGATATTTTTGAGTAACGACATGACATTTTAGTGAACACTAAGTGATTACATTGTGCATGAATTTACAATGATGGTGGACAATGTTGAGGAATTTGAACGATGATATTGTAGTGTGTTTGCAATGACAAATTTTTGGTACAATGGCAATATTTTGTGGTACAATGTGTGTGACAATTGCAACGACAACATTGTTGTAGGGTAACTACTCTTATTTTGAGAAGCATGGCATTTTTAGATACAACACTTGGTGATACATTGGCCATGATTTTTAATGCGAGGTAAATGTTAGAAATTTATTTGTACAACTTGTTGAATGACATGGTACATTGAGAAGATTTGGACTTTATGTATATAAATATTCAATGTACATGATTGTTAATGCATGTCTATCAATGTTAAGAAGATTTTAGTGAAACTTACAGTGTTACAATTTGGTGAATATACTGCGAGTAGAAATTTAGGTTTGTAGATATTTTGTGACATATTTGCAATGACAAATTTTGTGAACTGCGCATATTTTGGTTAAATGATGACATTATTTAACGACAACATTTGTGATTAATGGCCATATTTATTTGTAAGCATGGCATTTTTAGAAAATTGTAGTGATTATTTGTGCAGTTTTCAATGCATGTTGCGACATGTGAGATTTGTAGTGTTTTCAAGTGTGTGAGACAATATTTGCAGACAATTGCGCAATGTATGTGTAAATTTTGTAGTAAAATTTGCAAGACAACATTTAGTAGTGGTAACTGCATACTTTTTAAGAATGGCATTTTAGTGACAATTAGAGATTGAATTTGTCAGATATTTCAATGCATGGTAGACAATGTTAGAATTTGTTACGATGATATTGTAGCAGCTTGTTTGCAAGACAAATTTGGTGTACATTGACGCATGCTATTTTTGGTACGAGACATTTTTGTAGTGACAATATTTGCAACGACAACATTTGTTGTAGTGGTAACTGCAGCTACTTTCTTTGAGTAACGACATGGACATTTTTAGTGACAACACCTAGAGTGATTACAATTGTGGCCATGATATTTACAATGCGATGGTAGCGACAATGTTGAGAAGATTTGTAGCGATGATATTTGTAGCAGCTGTGTTTGCAATGACAATATTTGCGGTGACAATTGCCGCAATGATATTTGTGGTTACAATGTTTGTAGTGATAATATTTGCAACGAAAACATTTGTTGTAGTTGTAACTGCACTTTCTTTCTTTGAGTAACGACATGGACATTTTTAGTGACAACACCTAGAGTGATTACAATTGTGGCCAAGATATTTACAATGCGATGGTAGTGACAATGTTGAGAAGATTTGTAGAGATGATATTTGTTGCTGCTTGTATTTGCAATCACAATATTTGCGATGGACAATTGCCGCTATGATATTTGTGGTTACAATATTTGTAGTGACAATATTTGCAACGACAACATTTGTTGTTGTGGTAACTGCAGCTACTTTATTTGAGTAACAACATGGACATTTTTAGTGACAACTCCTAGAGTGATTACAATTGTGGCCATGAATTTACAATGCGATGGTCGCGACAATGTTGAGAAGATTTGTAGCGATGATATTTGTAGCAGCTGTGTTTGCAATGACAATATTTGTGGTGACAATTGCCGCAATGATATTTGTGGTTACAATGTTTCCAGTGACAATATTTGCAACGTCAACATTTGTTGTAGTGGTAACTACAGCTTCTTGCTTTGAGTAATGACATGGACATTAGGACATTTTTAGTGACAACACATAGAGTGATTACAATGTGCAGATATTTACATGCGAGGTAGCGACAATGTTGAGAAGATTTGTAGGATGATATTTGTAGCAGCTTGTTTGCAATCACAATATTTGCGATGACAATTGCCGCTATGATATTTGTGGTTACAATATTTGTAGGACAATATTTGCAAGGACAACATTTGTTGTAGTGGTAACTGCAGCTACTTTATTTGAGTAACGACATGGATATTTTTAGTGACATCACCTAGAGTGATTACAATTGTGCCCATGATATTTACAATGCGATGGTCGCAACAATGTTGAGAAGATTTGTAGCGATGATATTTGTAGCAGCTGTGTTTGCAATGACAATATTTGTGGTGACAATTCCGCAATGATATTTGTGGTTACAATGTTTGCAGTAACAATATTTGCAACGACAACATTTGTTGCAGTGGTAACAGCAGCTACTTACTTTGAGTAACGACAGGGACAATTTTAGTGACAACACCTAAAGTGATTACAATTGTTGCCAAGATATATATAATGCGAAGGTAGCGACAATGTTGAGAAGATTTTTAGTGATGATATTTGTAGCAGCTGTGTTTGCAATGACAATATTTGCGGTGACAATTGCCGCAATGATATTTGTGGTTACAATGGTTGTAGTGATAATATTTGCAACGACAACATTTGTTGTAGTGGTAACTGCAGCTACTTTCTTTAAGTAACGACATGGACATTTTCAGTGACAACACTTGGATGATTACAATTGTGGCCATGATATTTACAATGCGATGGTAGCGACAATGTTGAGAAGATTTGTAGCGATGATATTTGTAGCCGCTGTGTTTGCAAGGACAATATATACGGTGACAATTGCCGTAATGTTATTTGTGGTTACAATGTTTTTAGTGACAATACATTGCAACGACAACATTTGTTGTAGTGGTAACTGCAGCTACTTTATTTGAGTAACGACATGGACATTTTCAGTGACAACACCTAGAGTGATTACAATTGTGGCCATGATATTTACAATGCGATGGTCGCGACAATGTTGAGAAGATTTGTAGCGATGATATTTGTAGCAGCTGTGTTTGCAATGACAATATTTGTGGTGACAATTGCCGCAATGATATTTGTGGTTACAATGTTTGCAGTGACAATATTTGCAACGTCAACATTTCTTGTAGTGGTAACTGCATCTACTTGCTTTGAGTAATGACATGGACATTTTTTTGTGACAACACCTAGAGTGATATTTATAATGCGAAGGTAGCGACAATGTTGAGAAGATTTGTAGCGATGTTATTTGTAGCAGTTGTGTTTGCAATGACAATATTTACGGTGACAATTGCCGCAAAGATATTTGTGGTTACATTGTTTGTAGTGGTAATAATTGCAACGCAACATTTGTTGTATTGGTAACTGCAGCTACTTTGTTTGAGTATCGACAATGTTGAGGATTTTTTTAGCGATGATATTTGTTGCAGTTATGTTTGCAATGACAATATTTGCGTTGACAATTGCCGTAGCGATATTTGTGGTTACAATGTTTGTAGTGACAATATTTGCAACAACAACATTTGTTGTAGTGGTAACTGCAGCTACATTCTTTGAGTAACAACATGGACATTTTTAGTGACAATACTTAGAGTGATTACAATTGTGGCCATGATATTTACAATGCGATAGTAGCGACAATGTTGAGAGGATTTGTAGCGATGTTATTTGTAGCTGCTGTGTTTGCAATGACAACATTTGCGGTGACAATTGCCGCAATGATATTTGTGGTTACATTGTTTGTAGTGGTAATATTTGCAACGACAACATTTGTTGTATTGGTAACTGCAGCTACTTTGTTTGAGTATCGACAATGTTGAGGATTTTTTTAGCGATGATATTTGTTGCAGTTATGTTTGTAATGACAATATTTGCGTTGACAATTGCCGTAGCGATATTTGTGGTTACAATGTTTGTAGCGACAATATTTGCAACAACAACATTTGTTGTAGTGGTAACTGCAGCTACATTCTTTGAGTAACAACATGGACATTTTTAGAGACAATACTTAGAGTGATTACAATTGTGGCCATGATATTTACAATGCGATTGTAGCGACAATGTTGAGAGGATTTGTAGCGATGTTATTTGTAGCAGCTGTGTTTGCAATGACAACATTTGCGGTGACAATTGCCGCAATGATATTTGTGGTTACAATGTTTGTAGTGATAATATTTGCAACGACAACATTTGTTGTTGTGGTAACTGCAGCTACATTCGTTGAGTAACAACATGGACATTTTTAGTGACAATACTTAGAGTGATTACAATTGTGGCCATGATATTTACAATGCGATAGTAGCGACAATGTTGAGAGGATTTGTAGCAGTTGTGTTTGCAATGGCAATATTTGCGGCGACAATTGCCGCAATGATATTAGTGGTTACAATGTTTGTAGTGATAATATTTGCAACGACGACATTTATTGTAGTGGTAACTACGGCTATATTCTTTAAGTAACGACATGGACATTTTTAGTGACAACACTTAGAGTAATTGCAATTATGGGCATGATATTTACAATGCGATGGTAGCGACAATGTTGGGAAGATTTTTAGCGATGATATTTGTAGCAACTGTGTTTGCAATGACAATATTTGTAGTGACAATTGCCGCAATCATATTTGTGGTTACAAAGTTTGTAGTGATAATATTTGCAACGACAACATTTGTTGTAGTCGTAACTGCACTTACTTTCTTTGAGTAACGACATGGACATTTTTAGTGACAACACCTAGAGTGATTACAATTTTGGCCTTGATATTTACAATGCAATGGTAGGGACAATGTTGAGAAGATTTGTAGCGATGATATTTGTAGCAGCTGTGTTTGCAATGACAATATTTGCGGTGACAATTGCCACCATGATATTTGTGGTTACAATGTTTGTAGTGATAATATTTGCAACGACGACATTTGTTGTAGTGGTAACTGCAGCTACATTCTTTGAGTAACGACTTGGACATTTTTAGTGACAACACTTAGAGTAATTGCAATTGTGGCCATGATATTTATAATGCGATGGTAGCGACATTGTTGAGAAGATTTTTAGCGATGATATTTATAGCAGCTGTGTTTGCAATGATAATATTTGCAGAGACAATTGCCGCCATTATATTTGTGGTTACAATGTTTGTAGTGATAATATTTGCAACGACAACATTTGTTGTAGATGTAACCGCACTTACTTTCATTGAGTAACGACATGGACATTTTTAGTGACAACACCTAGAGTGATTACAATTGTTGCCATGATATTTATAATGCAAAGGTAGCGACAATGTTGAGAAGATTTACAGCGATGTTATTTGTAGCAGCTGTCTTTGCAATGACAATATTTGCGGTGACATTTGCCGCAATGATATTTGTGGTTACAACGTTTGTAGTGACAATATCTGCAACGACAACATTTGTTGTAGTGGTAACTGTAGCTACTTTCTTTGAGTAACGAGAAGGAAATTTTATTGACAACACATACAGTGATTACAATCGTAGGCACGATATTTACAATGCGATGGTAGCGACAATGTTGAGAAGATTTGTAGTGATGACATTTGTAGCAGCTGTGTTTGCAATGACAATATTTGCATTCACAATTACCGCAATGATATTTGAGGTAACAATGTTTGTAGTGACAATATTTGCAACGACAACATTTGTTGTAGTGGTAACTACGGCTACTTTCTTTAAGTAACGAGATGGACATTTTTAGTGAAAACACTTACAGTGATTACAATTGTGGCCATGATATTTACAGCGCGATGGTTGCGACAATGTTGAGAAGATTTGTAGCGATGATAATTGTAGCAGCTATGTTTGCAATGACAATATTTGCGGTGACAATAGCCGCAATGATATTTGTGGTTAGAATGTTTGTAGTGACAATATTTGCAACGACAACATTTGTTGTAGTGGTAACTGCAGCTACTTTCTTTGAGTAACGACGTGGATATTTTTAGTCACAACACTTAGAGTGATTACAATTGTGCCTATGATATTTACAATGCGATGGTAGCGACAATGTTGTGAAGATTTGTAGCGATGATATTTGTAGCAGTTGTGTTTGCAATGAAAATAATTGCGTTGACAATTGCCGCAATGATATTTGAGGTTTCAATGTTTGTAGTGACAATATTTGCAACAACTACATTTGTTGTAGTGGTAACTGCAGCTACTTTCTTTGAGTAACGTCATGGAAATTTTTAGTGACAACACTTAGCGTGATTACAATTATGGCCATGATATTTACAATGCGATGGTAGCGACAATGTTGAGAAGATTTGTTGCGATGATATTTGTAGCAGTTATGTTTGCATTGACAATATTTGCGGTGACAATTGCCACAATGATATTTGTTGTTACAATGTTTGTAGTGACAATATTTGCAACGACAAGATTTGTTGTAGTGGTAACTGCAGCTACTTTCTTTGAGTAACGACATGGACGTTTTTAGTGATAACACCAAGAGTGATTGAAATTGTGTCCATGATAATTACAATGCGAAGTTAGCGACAATGTTGAGAAGATTTGTAGCGATGTTATTTGTAGCAGCTGTGTTTGCAACGACAATAATTGCGTTAATAATTGCCGTAATGCTATTTGAGGTTACGATGTTTGTAGTGACAATATTTGCGACGACAACATTTGTTGTAGTGGTAACTGCAGCTCCTTTCTTTGAGTAACGTCATGGAAATTTTTAGTGACAACACTTAGCGTGATTACAATTGTGGCCATGATATTTACAATGCGATGGTAGCGACAATGTTGAGACGATTTGTTGCGATGATATTTGTAGCAGGTGTGTTTGCATTGACAATATTTGCGGTGACAATTGCCGTAATGATATTTGTTGTTACAATGTTTGTAGTGACAATATTTGCAATGAAAACATTTGTTGTACTGGTAACTGCAACTACTTTTCTTGAGTAACGACATGGACATTTTTAGTGACAACACCAAGAGTGACTGAAATTGTGGCCATGATATTTACAACGCGAAGTTAGCGACAATGTTGAGAAGATTTGTAGCGATGTTATTTGTGGCAGCTGTGTTTGCAATGACAATATTTGCGGTGACAATTGCCGCAATGATATTTGTGGTTACAATGTTTGTAGGGACAATATTTGGAACGACAACATTTGTTGTATTGGTAACTGCAGCTACTTTGTTTGAGTAAGGACAATGTGGAGAGGATTTGTAGCGATGATATTTGTAGCAACTATGTTTGCAATGACAATTGCCGCAATGATATTTGTGAAAACAAAGTTTGTAGAGACAATTTTTGCAATGACAACATTTGTTATGGTGGTAACTACACCTACTTTCTTTGAGTAACGACATGGACATTTTTAGTGACAACACCAAGAGTGATTACAATTGCGGCCATGATATTTACAATGTGAAGGTAGTGACACTGTTGTGAAGATTTGTAGCGATTATATTTGTAGTAGCTATATTTGCAATGACAATATTTGCGGTGACAATAGCCGTAATGATATTTGTGGTTACAAGGTTTATAGTGACAATATTTGCAACGACAACATTTGTTGTAGTGGTAACTGCAGCTACTTTCTTTGAGTAACGACGTGGACATTTTTAGTCACAACACTTAGAGTGATTACAATTGTGACTATGCTATTTACAATGCGATGGTAGCGACAATGTTGTGAAGATTTGTAGCAATGATATTTGTAGCCACTGTGTTTGCAATGATGATAATTGCGTTGATAATTGCCGCAATGCTATTTGAGCTTACAATGTTTGTAGTGACAATATTTGCGACGACAACATTTGTTGTAGTGGTAACTGCAGCTACATACTTTTAGTTACGACATGGACATTTTTTGTGACAACACTTGCTGGCATTACAATTGTGGCCACGAAATTTACAATGCGATGGTAGCGACAATGTTCAGAAGATTTGTAGCGATGATATTTGTAGCAGTTATGCTTGCAATGACAATATTTGCGGTGACAATAGCCGTAATGATATTTGTGGTTACAATGTTTGTAGTGAC